>LPNX011036268.1:38081-86593 GCA_001517045.1 Pseudotsuga menziesii
TTTATCAAATATCGAATACAAGTTTCAAGCACTTTGAGATTGTCATTAATATTGTCTACAACTCCAATGAACAACCTCCTAGCTTAACCATTTTTTTTATTGTCGAATTCCTCTATTACAAACAACCATTATGGGATGCTTTGAATCCTACTTATGTTCCAATATCTCTTTTTCAAGTGGAACAATTCATAAAGCCAAAGGTATGGCCCTACAAAATGTTACAATAGATATTGGAAACATTGATAGACAAAAGCTTACATTCACTACGGAAATTGTGGTTGAAGCTTCTCATTGTTTGCTCTATAAATGTACTATTTTTATTTGATCACTTATTGATGTAAAAGATCTGCTTTTTTTCAAGAAAAATCCAAGAAAATTTGAAATAATTGCGTCTTAGACTAAACTGTCTCAGGAACTGAGACACTCATTGTGAAAGCTATTTTGTAGAAAATAATTATACCTTTATAATATGTCTTGCGTTATTCTTCTCCAGTACTGGTTAGTGAAAAACTGTTGTTTAAAGGTCTCATTGTCAAGTACCCTCTTGACCAGGTGGGTATACAGAATGAAACCAATTTTGGATAATGGAAAAAATACATAGGTAAAAGGGGTTTCTTTTCTTAACATAAAAATATGCATGCTAACATTAGTCTCCACAAATTGTACCAATTTTGAGGCCACAATCTATGACACATTTAGGGGCAGAGCGATCAAACATAATGCAGGGTGAGTTTAAAATAAGGATGGACTTAGAAAAGGAATAAGTTATGAGAAAATAATACGAATAGTCAAAATAAAGCCTCAAAATCAAAGTTTTCTATTTTTTGATACCTGGGAGTCACAAATCGAAAATAGGAACTTCGACAATTCTTTATTTGAAAATACAAAACTTCCGAGATCTGAAATGCCGGAAATAGGAAAATGGACATGCATAGTTCTTTATTTGAACACATAGCATTTCCATATTCCGAAATGTCAGAAATCGAAAATCCAGATCCTAAATGTGGCAAATCGAAAATTGGGGAATCGAAAATCAGAACAATTGGTGTTCCTTATTCGAAAACATAGAACATAGATTTCCGAATACGAAAATGTCATATTGTGGATTCTTATTTTATTTTTTTATGACTTGTGGTTTCCTTACGCAATTTTGAAATGTTTATAGTTGAAATAGATACAAACGAGAGTAATGAAATATGTTAAAGAATAACAACAACCAGAGTAATGAAATATCTAATTTGGATAATTGGAAAATACATAGGTAAAAGGGGTTTCTTTCTTAACTGACAAATATGCAGACTAACATCAGTGTCCACAAATTGTAACAATTTAGAGGCCAAAATCTCTACCAAATTTTGAGGCACAACAATTAAACATAACACAGATCGAGTTTAAAATAAGGATGAACTTAGCGGAGAAATAACTTATGCGAAAATAATCATAAACAATTAAAATAAAAGCTCAAAATCGATGTTTTCCTGTTTCGGATACCCCAACGTTGAAAGTGAGAAATACTATCTTTGACATTTTGTGATTTGAACACATAAAATATCTGGAATTTGAAATGTCGGAAATTGAAAATGCATGAATTGGAAATTGGAATATTGGTGCTACTTACAACAAAACATAGTATTTTCCGAAATCCGACATGTCGAAAATCAAATTAATGAAATATATTTATATGAGGAAATAATTAACATATACAAATTTTAGATCAACTCTTATTTCCTTAAATAAATTGAAATAAATATCAAAAAATATTTTCACATTTTCAATTTCCGATTTTGAAAACACGATACCAGATTTCTGAAATCGGATATCTAAAAACAGAAATTCTAGTTTTTGATACATTTATTTGTCGTCTCTGCGATTACTGATTTTTGATACATCAAATTTCGGAAACCTGATATTCATGTTTTTGTTAAAATAATTTGTTTCCTTCTCAATTCCGATTCTCGATCTTTTGGATATTGCAAACCCGAAACATATGTTCTTCGTTATTCCTATTTGGTATATATATGTATTCGGATATGTGGATATATATTTTTTTAGTATTTGGTATTTGATATATATATATATGTTCAATAAAATTATAAACATTTATTATGAGTTAGATATTTTCATGATGTAGTATATATCAATATCTTCGGATTAATGTGATTTGTATATAATTCCCTCATGTCTTGGATGACGTGAAAAATCACTTAAACGTAGTGAAATATCTTAAAATCATGATAATGTCGCCCCTTTCTTCCATAACACCGTCATATTAATATCATAGCTGACTGTCACCCTTAGTTGTTATCATAACGTCAACATAACGGCACACATTTTTTCCAGAACGTCATCATATTAATCATAGAAGTGACTGTCACTCTCACTTGTTTTCAGCCTCATGCCATCTCATACTATGTAAACTCGACATTTGTCACCTCATCGATCCATTTGTCACATTTGTCACCTCATTGACCTTTGTCACCTCATACGATCTTATGATTGTATGCATATTTTCTTGTTTCGAGTACCTGTGCTTTCTTACTATACTACGTATAAACCCTATACTAATCTTCTCTTACTTAATCATTAAGTGAAAATAATTATCATGCACCGCAAACAATAAATCTTTCAAATCCAAGATATTTCAGTATGTTTAAGTGACCTTTCGCGTACTCCAAGAGATGAAGGAATTATATACAGATCACATTAATCCCAAGTTATAGATATATACTACATCATGAAAATCGCAAAGTCATAATAAAATTTCGTAAGATTTAGTCAATAAATAGAGCCACCTACTGAGGCAAATATCATTTGGACCTCATTTATGATTTTTTATGTGCACAAAAATTGCACTTGTAAGCGTCATTATTTCCCCTTTCATGGCTGGCAAAGAAAAAAATCACAGCATGGTGATATCAAAGCCCAGAATGGGAAGAGATGGGAAGATAAGTTGGGAGTGCTACTTCCAACGAAGGGCCTATAGTCTCTGGAAAGACATGGGATTGGTGAAGATTAGGCATTTCCTTCTATTTCTCTACTCGATGTGACTTACATAAGGTATCATTATTTGTTTACCCTTCCTCTCAATTGTCTTCCATCATCATGAGTAACGAAACTACAACAGGTTTATTCTTGAGGCTTCCAGATATGGTACTATGCTATATCTTTTTAAACAGGCTATCAAATGCTCTGTTCTTTCTTACAGATGGAGATTTCTCTACATCCAAATTCCCCAAGTCACCATCTTTCCCCCATGACTCCTTTCAAATGATCATAATGAGGAGGAGGTCTGGTTCATGTCTTTTAGATTGAATTCGGTTGTAAATGCAAGACTGGAGAATATAATCTCCAACATTTTGCTAAAGCATTCTTTAGAACTGGAAGCTACCAAAACGTATGGAAATGGTTCCACCTTTACCATGGTTGAAAATTTAGCTACCAAAACATATGGAAATGGGTAAGGATTGTAAAGCAGAAGAATGTCCAACACTTGATTTTGGACCATTACGATTTTGAATATCAAGGAACGAGAAATTTCACATTTTGTCATTTCATCTCTTGTTTGTTATCTCCCTTGTATTATGAAAATATTGATTATTGATCCATTTTGTTCTTTTTTAGCTTGTCCAACATTGTCATTGTGTATAAAGAACTTTTGTCTAACATCAATGAGAAAAATTGCATTTTCATTTATCTTAAACCTTTATTTCCAGCAGCGTCGTCAGACATATAAATATTGTTGTTCATATATTCATATATAATAACAATTTAGCAATGAGGTTTTTAAATGAAATAATCCATTGTGATATTATAAAATAATGGAAATGTTATTCGAAAATAGGAATTCACGGAAACAGAAATGTTGAATTATGGACTCCGAAACATGTATTTCCCGATTCTGAAATGTCGGATTCTAGATTCTTAATTTATTTCCTGTCGACTTCCGCTTTTCGATTTGAATAAATCACAAAGAGTTAATTGGTAATTGGATTTTACATGTTCGGATTTATCATTTCGTTCTTTTCAACTTCCGATAATGTTCTTCTTTGTAAATTTATTTTTGTCCACTTTCGAAACAACGCCATGTAAAATACCCAATTTCGATACGCATTGAAATACTTTTTTTTAAGTGCAGTTGTAAATTTTCATTTAAAAATGTTTAGCGTAAACAATTTAACAACTTTCATAATTTCCATAAATAATAAGTTAAGACTTTTTAAAATAACCGTGTTTAAATATGTTCCATTTGATACCATGTACACTATTCCTATTTGTATTTGGTCATACAAAGAGAGTGGAAATTCATTGAATGAAGATATATGTATTTCATCGTGCGAAGCATTAAAAAGGTCAAATCCAAACACTTTTCCACAGCCTCGTTGGTTCCATATTAATTTATGTTTGTCTTGGCACTAACTTGCCCTTGAATGTTCCAAACTTTGCTATAAGAGGAGAGTGATGTGAATGGGATAGTCGATCCAACAAATCTAGGGTTTTCATTTATTGATCTAGTGTTGACTAGAACATAGGAACTACTCTCCGGAGGAGAAGGTATAGGTAAGTGGTAAGGTGCAGGATCTCCAATAAATGTTGCATCCATCGTGACAACCTCAACTGCAACCAATTCCATAGTCATGTGAGATGAAGTACGTTAGAAATAAATGGAAGTGAAAAACATTGGATGGATTGAAAGTGTGAAACTAATTGAGAGAAAAATAATGAAGAAATTAAACATACGTTACATTATGTACAATGTTACATGAACATTGGGTAATTTTTCTTATAGTTCCTTCTTTTAGTTGTCAATTTTCTACAAGATCACTATATATAACTGCAAGTAGTAGCTCATGCTTGTGAAATCCATCTAAGACAGAGATTTGAAACCAAATACATGATGAGTTGACTGAGTTCATTTGGTTTAATGAGTGAGGTAATACTAATTGAAAAATTATTATTAGGAATCAATAACCATTTATGAGTTGTAATAAAATAGTATGTAAATTGGATAAATACATTTTTTCAATGTATAGTTCATATGTCAAGTTTGTAATGCAAAATAAGTATATAAATACACACATTTTATCCATTGATTTCCCATTTTTGACATTTCGCATTCTGCAAATCCTACGTTTTGCATTAAAGAACACCCAATTTTCTAATTTGCGATTGTCCAAATTTCTGTTACCAACATTTCAAATTCCAGAAATCCTATTTTCTATGTTTTCTAACAAGAAATACCCTATGTTCCAATTTTCGATTCCCCAATTTCCAGGTTGCGACATTTCCAATATCAGAAGTTTTATGTTTTCAAATAAAAAAAAACATCAAAGTTCCTATTTGCGATTTTCGACCTTCGAGTACCACAAATTGAAAAGCTTCAATTTTGTTAAAATCGTTAGGTGTTTCAAGTTATTTTTTTTTGGGTTCATATTCTTTTTCTCTTTGCCACAAATGTTTATGGTAAATATAGCTCTCCAATTGGACCCTATATCTTATTTCCCAATTTCCACTTTCAAATTTTTTTTATTAAACAATGTTTTAACATAAATGAACAATAAATGCATTCAGTCATCTTGATGTTGAATAATTTTCTAACTTCATATTTATTAACATAAATAATTGTCATTGGTTCTTTAAATAAATTTCATATACCCAAATCAAGCTATTCACGCATAATACATCTTTAAACATTAGGTTTATTAAGAGAAATAATATATTTAGATATATTAGATATTTAAACTTCATATTTTTTTTGGTAAGCCTACATTTCTATTAATAAACTATACAAACAATTACAGAATTTTGAGAATTTTGGTCAAGTGAAAACAATGGTATAACAACCACCCGTATTTGTCAAAAGCAGAAAACTCTATAGTTGTAGTGTAAAGAGCATAAAAACCATATAGAAAATGGAATCTTCTACCTAACTAAAGTTTAAACAAAATTACAGAGATATTCATAAGAGCCACAATAACCCATGTGATACATGAGGGGCTACGTACAAAATTACTATGAAGGAATGTTTATCAAGAGACCTGGAAAACTAAAAACAAGCTTAAACTTAAATGTAAACAAAAGGAAGCCAAATAGAAAAAAACAAAACAAAAACAAGCTCATGGATTAGCACCGCTGATAGTGACAGCAGGGTCCTACGTGTCCTGCATCTCCTCAACTATAGGACAAGGCCCAACGAATTCCTCATTTGAAGATGGTAGATTAGGCTTCAGGGCCACGACAACCGCTTTCCCCATAGAAGCATCTGCTTTCTCCACAGAAGCATCCACTTTCCCCATAGAAGCATCAAATTCATGAGCTCATTTGGAAAGCTAACATATCATTCTCAAAATTTGAACATGCACTGTAGATGCAGCATGCACGGTAGGGTCGAAATTCATTGAAGTAGATGGGGCCAAAGAGACAATGCCACTACCTTCATCACCGAAGGAGTCAAATCCCTAGGCTAATTTTTTCCAAATGGCCATAACATTTATTTGCATTATGACCATATCTAATTCCACCATTTTGGTCGTAGCATGTGAAATAGCCAACTTAGTATGGTTCCATCTAGTTAGCATTTCCTCCATGAGGGTTCCCATCATATTTTTTATGATCCAATAGTGATTTAGGCTACCACCATCAGTATCACGAGCAAGGTTCTCCTTTACAAGCCTATTTTCCCAGTCATCTATTATTGACTGAACTTGCAGAAAAATTTCATTGTTATAACCATCTACCTTCGTCACCCAAGCCGTTCATTGTGAACGAGCGCGACAACTTACAGAACCATGAGACATGTCACGCTGCTTGGACATAGTGTGATGTTTCAGATGCAAAACAAAACCCAACAAAGGAAGACACAATAGTTTTTGCAACAAAATCTAGAAAAAAAAGTGCCTCAAGACTCGAGCAACCAGCCAAGAAATAGTTGAACGAAAGCGGGATAAAGGCTCATAACCACGCTAAAACCAACACAAGGCATGATAACCATTAATGGCAATAAAATATTGTTGTACCACTTCCAGTCCCTTACTAAGCCAAATTGCACTGTAACGAGATAATGAAATGACCACTGGGTCAAATCGTGGCTTAGCTGAGTAGTGACAGTGTCCTCCATTGAAGCCGATATGTACTGATAGAAATTCATCGTTAGGGACTAATTAATGCCGTCTCGGATGAAATGGAAAGGGACAAAGAGGATTAGCCATACCAGATATCGCGCATATACAAAAATTGTTATAAACATGGCGGAGAAACAAGTTACGCATAAATTATACCAACAAACACAATAAACTCCTTTTTCACAATGTCTATTTGACCGATCAATTGCATGCCGCCTTCTTGGGTCCTTCCCAATCACGAGATATAATAACAAGAAAATTTAATCATCACTGTGTTGTATCTAAACTCACGAATCAAACATGTTGTAGCAGTGGAAGTGCCACTCTTCATGATGGATGTGATTACCGAATCAACTGTAATCCCAACATTAAAAATCAAATGATGACCAAGCTGGTCAGCCTGGATAGTAAGACCCGCTTCATTAATGCCTAATAACTGTAGAATAGGTGGCAATGTGATTGGATGACAAGTACAGCATGGTTCTGCCACAATAGTCCTGTCTATTCCATTCTTGCCAATTTGACTCTCATCATCCGCATCCAAAGTTGAACTCCATATTTATTAATAGAAATAATTGTTATTATTCAATCTATAAATTTCATATACCATAAGAAAAACATAAATGCAAAAGAATTACAAAAAATTGTTTCTTAGAAATTTACTGTGTAAATTAAAAATTATTATTCTTTAAAATTATTAAATTTTGATGACTTTTCAACTCATATCTCTAAATTAAATAAAATCATATAATTTTGAATATATATAAGCAAATTAAAAACACATTATATATATTATGAAATTTTTTATTTTATAATATTTATTTCCCATTTTTTAACACAATACCTGATTTTCAAAATTGGATATTGAGAATGAGAAATTCCAGTTCTTCTTAGGGTTATTTGCCATATGTGCAATTTCCCAATCCGGATAATTGCAATATGGGAAATTGGATACTCGGGTTCTTGTTGAAATAATTTGTTGGCTTCCCACTTCCGATTTGCCATATTTTCAATCTCAAAAACCGAGAAATTTTGACACGTGTAAGGTTAGCTGAAAAGGCGAGAATACAATTTTGAGAATCCATGTTAACGTTAGTTATGTAACTTTATAATCGGGGAATTGGAAATAATCGTCATTATTCAGTCTATAAACTTCATACACCATGGTGAAGAAAAATATAAACCCAATACAATTACAAAAAATTGTTTCTTAGAAATTTACTGTATAATTTAAAAAAGATTATTCTGTAAAATGATTAAATTTTAAATGAATTTTTAACTCATTTCTATAAATAAAATAAAATCATATAATTTCCAATATATATAAACAAATTAAAAAAAATTATATATATTATGATTATATTTATTTTATAATATTTATTTCTGATTTTTGAAACATGATATGAAATTTCCAAAATCAACTATCGAGAACTGGAAATTCAACTTTTTCTTAAGGTTATTTGAGCTATTCGGATTTTCAATTCCCAATAATTCGGATATCAAAAACTGCATCCTCAAGTTTTTGTGAAAATTATTTGTTGCCTTCCTGATTTTGATTCGTGACATTTGGCATATCGAAAACCGAGACATTGCGACACGTGTAAGGTTACTTGAAAAAGTGAACATACAATTTCCGAAATCCAAAATGTCAAAAATCGAAAATCGGACACTTAATTTGTTTCTTTCCGACTTCCACTTTTCGCTTAAAATAAACACAAATTACTACTAACTAACTGTATAAGGACACTTAAATATAATGAATAAATATTTTAAGATAGAAATACTGCAGGATATAAAAAGAAAACACACAAATAATGTGCAAACATGCAAATCAAGATTATTTCTTTCAACTTACTTTAGAGCAACTTAACAAAATAAAATTGCAAAGAACAATATCCAAAGTGTTAAAAACACACAAATTGCAAGTACCCAATAACACAATGTCTACTTGTCTTTAAATAAGATTACAAAGTTACAAGAATAGTTTCTATGTTTGCACAAGGGAGGAACACCACTTGCCAAATAACTCCAAAATGGCATTGACTTCCTGAAAATGGCCATTCCTCAATTGAATTTCGGTCTTGCAAATTTTGGAGGAAATCTCCTCCTCTCTCATTTTCTTCCATTGTTTAATGAACACATATATTCGAACTATTGAAGCATGGGGAGATTTCATCCATTTCTCAATTTCTTGCACCATCAGTTGATTGATTTGTTGGATCAACTCTCTTGAATCATCAAAGTCATTTTCCACTTGTTCCAAATGAAGTTGGTGTGAAGGTGCTTCATTGATAAGATCTAAAACCGAAAAAATCAAGTAGGTTAGCAAATTATTTGAATATGACCACCTTTGTTCACAAACCATTTTTACCATAATGATTAAACCTTC
This sequence comes from Pseudotsuga menziesii, assembly GCA_001517045.1. Classification (NCBI taxonomy): domain Eukaryota; kingdom Viridiplantae; phylum Streptophyta; class Pinopsida; order Pinales; family Pinaceae; genus Pseudotsuga; species Pseudotsuga menziesii. Next base: position 47,589 of record LPNX011036268.1, read on the forward strand.
AACTGAATCATAGATACCCTCCCATGTCTCAATGACAACTTCAGTTGTTTTCATTTGTAACTTATGTAAGATTGGAAAGCCATCGGGTCTTTCCTTAATATGCTTTTTACAACTTTTTACTTGCTCTAAAGCAGCATATGCTTTTCTTATTTGATCATGGTGATCCTCAACAGTTTCAAAATTCTTGATAAACTTGTCAGACAACCCTTGCATCTCATCAAAAGAATTATACAAATCTATCACAGCATGTCGGAATTCTTCATGTACTTTATGAAGTACTTGTTTGAAATCACTAGGTGTCATATCCAAAAAATAGGAGGCTTTCCAGACTAGATGAGCATCTTTCAGCTGCTGATTGACAAGAGAAATTTGCTCTGTTTGTTGGTGATTCAAAACCTCTGCATTCTCAAGATGGTGCTTTAGTTCTTCAGCTTTGATCGTCCATTTCTCCACTCTGTCTTCATGTTCTCGTTTCAACTAGACAATTTCTTGTTCATGCCTCTTTTCTGCTTCTGCTAAGTCCTTTTTCAACTTCTACAATTCCTTCTCTTTTTCACCAAAACCCAAACTTAAGTGTGAAACTGAGTTAAAATTAGCTCCAACAAAAACTCCCATTGCAGCTGTTGTGTCCACTGCCTCTTACTGAATATTACTTGTGTCTGCCTTCCAAATGACCTGTCCAAGGGCAGGAACATGTTTTCTTGAGCCTTGTCTTACTTTATTCACTCCCCTTTTAAACACAACTTTATCCTTTTTACTCCAATAATATTTTCCCATGGATACTACTGCATCTTCTCCAAAATCTGCTATCACTTTTGATGATGAATTGATCTCGTTGTGGATGGTAACCAAGGAATGAGTTTGCATTTGGTTTATAGGAATGTCTATGCGGAGGGGGGACGAATATCCATAGGACTTGAAGTAGAGGTAAAGGTGAGTGAGGTAAAAGAATTAGACATGGGAAAATATTCCTTTTGAGAAATACTCATAGAGACAGAAGGAATGCTGTCCTCAAACAACAGGGGAATTTACGATGTAGGACTAGTATCAATAAGTGAATTAACTGAAAAATTGGGCATGCTAATAGTGGCTCCCATAATTGATGACAAATTTACCTTGAAAAAATAATGCTCGAAAGATGATGAACCTAACATACTCGGAAAGGTTTGCATATTCGCCATGGATGAGAGAATGGTAGTTATAATAACCTCAGGGTCTTGTTCCACATTCGTATCATCAATCTCAATCTGAGTTGAAGATAAAGAGATTACTTTCTGTGCAGAAGCATCTTGGACATGAGTATGCTCTTTCGTGCCAATTGAGATCGAAGGCATGAGCTTTTCTTTTGTTGGTGGTTCTACCAGTTGAGCCTGTTCAAAACCTGCTTCAGTGAGAGCTTGTTCTACCCCTTTCTGTACCGTATCTTCCATTGTGCCAATACAACAACTGGATGAGCCTTCAAGGACACATTTTCCTTTGTCCTTTGGTTGAGAAACAAGAGAAAAAATAGAACTTTTCACATCCTCTCTCGCTTCTTGTTATGTCTTCTCCTTTTCAAGATATTTTTTTATTTTTAGTTTATCTCCTCTTTCTCGAACAATTCTTGTCTTAAGATCCTTTTGATACTCGTACAGATGTGACTTGGTCTCTGGATTAGTAATTTTATCCATTGCCTCCTGAAAATTCGTAGCTTCTCAAAACATGGAATCATTGAGATCATTTTCATGAACGTACAATTGAAATTTCATGTGCTCGTGAGCAAAGAGATTAGCCAAATATGCCACAGGGTCATGCATTCTTTTGAATGCCTCCCCCAAGTTCATAACATAAATCTCCTTTCCCACCAAAGATGCATGAGCATGACTCTATAGCGTAGGGTTTCCAAGATTCACAGGAAATTTCAGCGAGCCCTTCTTCTTATGTTTGGTCAACTTGGGTAAAACCCCATCAATAACAGTCTAATACATGAATTCTTGAAGAACCATTTGTTCTAGAACTATTCTAGGAAACAAGTGGATTATATTACTGCCCCAAATCCTTATGTAAGAGAAATATTCTCCTACATACCAATCGCCAAACATTGAAATCAGTTCCCTAGCAGTTTTAGAGAATGCATGAGCATCAACTTCAAAAATATTGTAGTACATTGACCCGAGAAATAGGTCACAGAGTTCATAAACGGGAGGGATGAAATTGTTGTCCCACATATAAGCGCAATATATATGAACGAGTGGAAATTGGTCGGTCCAATTCCATTTTAGGGTCGGGAAAGAAGTCGACGCACATAATGCATCCATTTCAAACGCTGACATATAGAAAGATGGTTTACGATTCTTGAGGATTTTCTCATATTTTTCAGTTTCCTCACGCAAATTAAATGACAAAATTTGCGCCCAATTGAAGGAATGACCTGTAAGCAAGATATGGTTCACCATAGGAACCCATTGTGCTTTGAACGAGGAACAATTCGGTAAACCATATAACCTACAAAACATAGCGCACAACAAGGAAAAGGGTTCTCTAAACCAAGAAATTGGATATACTGAAAGTGAAATGGGAATATTAAGTGTTGGGTCTTCTAGCCAAGATTTCACCACTTGCTCGTAATTGAATTTGGTATGAATTTCATTGAAATTTTTTGAGAGAGAAGCTGCTTGGGGGTTGGCAAAGCATAATCCCTATAAAACAACATCTCGACAGAACGAAGCAATAACGACATTATGGATATCATGAAATATTCCTTGCTTAGGGTCTACATGGTCCAATGCCCACTTAACAAGGTCCGTGTAAGGAATAAATGGGGGTCTAGAAGCAATGTGATGGAGCTAAGAATTGTGTATCTGCAGGTATGCAGGTTGGTCATGATTAATACACAAAAAATTATCATTGTCAAAAATAGCATAAATTTTGAAACACTTTATATATGAGCTCTCACACACATAACCACTGGTGTCAGTGAAAACACCAGCATTGGTATCTTTGTTTTTCTACTCTTGAAGAGTTGTTTTAGATATGGTATTCCTGATCATGGTATATGCATCAGTAACAATGGTAAAACCCTAAATTCGAATCTTAAAAAAGCTAACTCAAACAACAAAAAACAAAAATAAAAAATAGAAATTAATCCTAATTTCGTATGCATAAACGGAAATTGAAAAAATTTACTTTTTATTTTTGATTTGTGGAATCGCGAATCGACAATCGAGAAATAAAATTCCATAAAAAAAAAGCCATGTTTCTGGCTTCTGATATTTGGAATATCAGAAATTAGAAATCGAGAAAAGATAGAAACCCAATTTCCAATATCTGACGTATCCAAAATAGATAACGATATCTTCAATTTTACGTGAAGTGAAAGTTTCGATTTTCGATACTTCGAAATCGACAAAGTAGATACAAAATAAATTGAAAGCAATCTCAGCGATATCTGATAAGCGAACAGTTGGAAATAAAAAATCGGGGAAACACCATACCATTTTAACAAAACCGAAATTGGAAATCTCAATTCGAGAAAGGACATTTCCTTGTTGAAAATTATAATATTTTGTGATCCAAACATAAAACAAACTTCGGCAAACATCCAAAAATTGCATTTCCCCTTCCCAATTTCGGAAATAAAAAAACGCAATCAAGAAACACATCTTGGAAAACAAGTTAAAATTTTATGCGAAAATCAAATTTAGTCATAAATTTCTTGTGGTAAAATCTCGAAAATAAGTATTATTAAATAGTCATTTCTAGTCTCCCAAGGTAAGTAAAAAAGGTTTAGTTGCAGAAAGACACAATAATTTTACCCTCTTAGCTTTTCTTTGCACCTCTTATACAAATGCTAGTTATGTCTATAGGGGATTGAATAGGGTATTGGGGGGTTTGAGTATATACTCTAAATTTGATGTTGCTCATAATTCTACTTTATAAAGTGAAATTAGTGTTTGAATAAGTAAGTTTTGTGTGCGAAGGTGGTATGAATCTATTTTTGTTCGCAGAAAGAGTGGTATTTGAATATCTTATGGTTATAAAATTTGGTCCATGTCATCATACTAAGGGTAAAAATAAAAAGGGGTATTAAAAAGTGTTACGAAAAAATCAATACCTATGATATGTAGTGAAGAGAAGGGATTTTTCAATCGGAAATATGTATTGCAAGAGGGGTTTAACAAAAACATTTTTTGAGGCATTCCTTAATATCTAGTGAAATTAAATGTATTCTTTAATATCATATGAATGCAAGAATTATGTCATAGATTCATAGAGTGAACCCCTCCACGCCTTAGCCTTGAGCTTCAAACCAAGAACCGAAACTAGTGTATTTTCATCATTTACATAATCTAATTTAATGCACTCCAAGTGTCAAAACAAGGGTATTATAAGATTGTAGCTAGCTAAATAATGAACAAGGTGTTTTTTATTGTGGCTTTTCTTGATACAAACAACTGACATGATGGCTATGGTTAGTACTTAAAACACAAAATAAGATAATGTATGTCTTGGATAGTTTGGGTAGTGTTGAGATGTTAGAAAAAAAAAAGTAAAGAACACCAATGTATTGATTGGAATATTGCAATGTAGATGTCATAACATGTTGCGGGGAATTAAAGAGGGAGTCAAATTCATGTTTTACACAATAATTGATTATCTCAATTATCAATCTAACAACTAATTGATCTCAATTTAAAAGAGTGCTAAGGTAAAAGATAATGTGTATGGTCTCCTAACTAGACAATAATATATTCATACATTAAAACATAAACAATTAACTAAAGCAAAATAATTGACAACAATTAATAACCTCATAAACACAACAACTACCTTGGAACCTCAAATAGGAAAACTAGCAATTGATAGATTTTCTTTACTCTTAGGAAATCATATTACAACTAGTTCTATATATTTTTAATGAGATATTTTGTTTCTTTTTAATCAACATTATTTTGTGAGTAGTGTTGAAATGTTACATAAAAAGTAAATAACAACAATGATATGATTGGGAGATTGCAATGTATATGTCATAACATATTGTAACATGTTGAAGAGAGTCAAAATCATGTTTTACACAACAATGGATTACCTCAATTTTCAATCTAACAACTAATTGATCTCAATTTTAAAAAATGCTAAGGTAAACAATTAGCGAAAGCAAAAGAATATGAAAACCATTAACAACTTCATAAACACAACTATTACTTTGGAAACCCAAATGAGAAAATTTATAGATTTTTTTTATGCTTAAATTTTTTTGATTACAACTAAAACTATATATTCTTAATGAAAGATTTTGTGTCTTCTTAAGTAACAATATTTTGTAATTCATGTTTTTAACTTATATATAATCTTTATTTCTAGTAAACAAATTCAAAATCTTCATTCATCTTATGAACTAGGAACAAACTTTTTATTTCAAGTTCTTCATCCCAATGCTATGGTATTCTTCTCAATCTTTATTTTTTATAACAAAGAAGTGTCTTCTATTATAATGTTGAATTGAAATACTAACTATTAGAACCACAAGTAAAGTGGCTAGTGAATGCCAATAAGGGTAGCTAGTCACTTAGTTTTGTGAAGATGGTTGACTACTAAACAAATGCTAAAATACATAATTTTATATTATAAATCAATATTGGTTTATTCTTTATCCATTATTCATACTAGATCATTAAACATTAAAGTAATTAATATGAACATAAAACAAACATTATTTAATATAAAAAAAATAATTGATTATGAAGAAAACAAAAATTAAAATATTATCATTTTCTGTAACCATTCTTTAAGTAAAAGTTATTTAAATTTTTATAAAGATAACAAACAATTAGTTTCATCTTCTAAACATCATTTTCAACCCTTTAACCATTAAGATTTAACCCCTAGGATTGCATCTACCACCAACACGTAGAACAACTGCACCCATGTAAATATAACGATCTCAAAATTGCAGAAGGAATCTACGTCATAACGGCTATATAACCAATAAATTTGACAACACATTGCAAATACATGTGAATTTCTGTTACCATATTCAAAACGCAGAGTGCACATAAATTTGAATTTATGTCACCCTATTCAGAAGTCTGACAATCCATCATTTAAGAGGTAGAGTATAAGTACTCTGTTGTTAAGATAGGTATAACTAAATTAGTAAAACTTGATAAGTAAAGTTAGTTTTTTAGTTTTAGGGAGATTACTAGTTTTTAAACAAAAGTTAAATATTAAACTAATTAATAAATAGTTATAGCTATCATTTTATGGTATAACATAACATTAAACTAATTAATATAAATATAAAACAATACTATTTAATAAACAAAACAAAAAAGCTGGTATTTAAAGAATAAAAACAAAAACTGATGTATGATTTACTTAATTTAATTTAACTGAAACTTATTTAAATCTTAATTTTTTTATATTTAAGAATAACAAAATATGAAAACAATTAAATGAATGTGGGCTATACAGTTGTAACACTTTAATTAATCTTGTTGATCTGCCTCAAAGCAACCTAAAATAGCTGGTTTTGATTTCTCCCTTTGATGAGTGGTTGAAATCCTCTGCAATAAACACCGTGCACCGTTGTAAGAATGCTGTTTTAGACTTCTCTTTTTCATAGACTACTGAAATGCTTTCGAAAGGTTGTTGTTCTCATGGTTAAAAAATTAAACAAGCTATCCAACTCATAGTCCAATAATCTGTCACTACGCTGGCAACTGGCAACTGTCAATAAAAAGGACTCTGTTGACCTGATAGGCCAAACGTCCCTATAGTCATAATGGCTGACCTGCACTATCAGCACTGGCAACTCGCTACAAATATTTTGCCTTTCAATGCATTCTGTAAGCAACATCCCATCTGCTAATCGATAGAATGCTGCTGCATCTTGCAATTGCTGGGATTCCTGTCCTTTGTTTCAGAATTTGCCCTGTTCTATTTCCGCTAACGCTGCTTTTTCCACCATGCAGGGATTTCACAGGTCTTTGCACTACACTTTCCCGATACCATATGTACTTTATATTTCGCTTGCAGAGTCTCCTTTTCAATAACCAGACTGCTATTCGCACCAGACTTTCTCGTATTCAGCACTTATTGCGCGGGGATTCGCTTTCCAATAATCTCGGAGAAAGCCATGAGTTAATTTTACAGCAGTTTTCTATGCTGGCATTGTGATGTAAGAAAGAACAAACATGATTATCAGTCTTTGGAATGACTGATCGAGCTTTTATTTCTGTGAAATTGTCCATAGTCCGAACAATATATGTAAACTGATAGAGTTGCAGAATGATATGGACCGATATGAGTCATCTTTCACTACGTTTATATGTATGCTTTTGCTTTGAAATTCCTGCATATAGTAGGCATTTTGTTATATATTTGCCACCGCTGTACTGTGAAGGGTCTGATTTTTGAAGGGTTGAAATCTAATACAGCGGATCTGCATTTATGTTAGGGTTTGATTTGTGAAAAGGAGAGATCTATGACCGTTAGTAATATTTATGTTTATTGTTTGGATTCATTTTGTTGATCAATCACTGAGGGTTTTTAATGGGGAAAAATAAAGTCATTGGGGCCCTGAATAAGGTATGGGTTTATAAATATTGAGGGTTTAAAAGGGTTTCTATTAAAAATAAGGAATTTATTGTAAAAATAAGGGTTTTTTAATGGGAAATGTGTTTTGTGAGGGGCTGATGTACACAGTTCCTTATTCTTGTGAGCTAGACCTAGTTTCTGCTATCCCTGATGCTGATGCAGTTGTTCCTTATGATGATCTGATCTGATTCAGATTTTGCTTAAAAAAATGTATTTTGTAAATAATCATCTTAAAATTATGGGTATTCTTTAATATTCAAAAAAATACACAAAGTAAAGATGAGTTAATTATAAATATATTTAGCAGCAATATTTATGAACTGAATATGATAAATCAAGATTTAAATCTTTGGTTGTTCTCTTTTATTTTTGTTTTGAGGTTTCTGGTAAGTGGATTTCAACTCATGATGCTTTGATTATATTACTAACAGTCATAGATCTCTCCTTTTCTGGGACTATCTACATATAGATTTTTTGAGAATTTCTTTTCCAAGCTATAACAGCACTTTACTCCTGAAGATGAGTCCGGCTCTACTAACATTGACCATCTGGACGCAGAATCCATTCCTCTCAAGAAATCTCACTCCCTAAAAAAATGAACAACACCTCTCTTCTATTTTTCCCCAATTTAATATCGAGTGGCAGATTCTTTAGTGTTCTTACCATAGCCACTGCTGATTTTAGTTAAGGTATGATAAATCTGTAAAACAATGATTTGATTGATATCTGATAATGAAAAATTTGGACATTTTAATTTGTAAACCCCCCCCTCAATAAAAGATAAGATGTGAAATAACAAGTAAAAATGAATACACGAAGCTTAATCCCAATCTCAGGTGGTTCTTCATACCATATATCGGCTCCAGTTGTCCAGACTAGCTGCTGCTTTGTTGCTTAACAGTATTTTTGTGGTGTCCTTTTCTGCATAAAGAGAGCATTGAACAAAATCTGAACTAGCACAGTAACTTAATTACATGTGGCAGGTGACCACATGTAAACTAATATATTTTATTTTTATAATTCTCATATTTGTATATCTTTACAGTACAGTATATAGGAATATGATTTGAGGAACTTGGGTAAGGAAATATTTTAATAGCAGTAAAATTAATAACACTGCAATGAATTTTAGAAATAGTACTGAGAATGTTATTATTGAATAAATGTATTTTTTTTTATAATTTCTGGAATATACTTATATGAAAAAAAAAAAAGTTTCTGGAATATACTCCTAGGTTTTGGTATTATAAATTTGGAATTTATTCTGTGAAAGAACAGATCTTTCCTAAATCCTAATTCTTTTTAATGGTTTATAGAGCTAGTAATTTTGTTTGAGTAACCTTAGTTTACATTTTTACATAAGTGAGCTAACTCTGTAATTATTTACCTAATTTATTGTTTTACTAAGTTAAACCGAGTTTAGATACTTTATTGTTCTTATCTTATCTAATTAGAATTACATACTAGGTTTATAGTATGTAACTTTGTTAGTTTTACTGTATAAAAATATTACTCATACTAGTGTGTATTACTTAGACTTGTTCTTTTATCTTTATTTAGTTTATTTAAATACTTTAAGTAAATAACACAAATACAGTTAAAGTTCTATAAATAAATTTACACAAAATCCTATAGGTAGTAATCATTTGCATGTGCATTCATATTTTATTGAATCTACTTATGTGAAAATAAATAAACCTATAGTACTAGAGTATAGCCTTGCAAAAGGTGTGGAAAAATACAGTTTAAGTAATTTTTCCTATCTATCAATTAACTCAGAATTTTTTGTACTAATTTACCCTAATCTAGCTAGTTACTAACTTTGAGAGCATAAATAGTTTTCCTATTTATCCCTAAGAGCAATAAAACAGAAATATACTATATTATTGAAAACTCTTAAACTTTTAAATAATTTAATGACTGAACTTAAAAAAATAGAACGTGTAGTATAGATCACGTGACAATAGCTTAAGGAAGCTGTTCCTGGCAACCAACTCCTCTAAAAGAGCTAGACTGCAATTCTCAGGACCCCCGAGCTTGTCTCTTGGTCCACGTGGTAGAGTACTCGGTGAGAGATGTGGTCTTGAAATTCTCTGCAACTCCACTTAGTGTTCAGCAGTAACTCAGTTCTGCTTACAACAGTATGAACTCAGCTTAAAATAGCTGCACTAGTTCAGTCTTCAGCACTTATCCCCTTAAACTTACTTTAGCTAGTCCCCTCCATCGAATTCACATGTGCACTTCATTCACTCAGAATGATCACAAATCCAAAATGAGCAGCCTCAACTGTTTTCAATGGGAAGTTTTGTTAGCATGCCTAGGTCTTTTGGGTCACTTTTTACTTAATGAGCCACCTGCTCCTGTTCCAACTTCTTGGGAAATCATGACCACAAAAATAGGGAAGTTGATGCCTGCAACAACTAGAAGTAGTTTGAGGATGCTGCCACATGTCAATATGCTCTCAACCCAGCCTCCTCCACCAACTCACCAGTGAAACACTCATTTAACACCTCCCCTAAGCTATTGTCTCATCTTTCATTTATTTATTAATAAAATATTTTGAAATACATTAAATCATCCTTGACCCCACTTGGTCATTAATTACAAACTTTAACATAAAATATAACATAATGTTCTTCAAAAACATAATCTTTTTCGATGTTACCTATTCTTAGTCTTCTGAATTTTCATGAAATAGAATTGGATATGCATCCTGCATATGACTTTTCAAGGGTAACCAGCTTAAAAACCATTGTACCTTAGGCTTCTCTTCGACAATATACGACACATATCTGAGCAGACTTAGAAATTTACTGTTAAGTTCTTTCATGTTCATTGTTCCCAGTTTTAATTCATAAAATTCCTTAGCCTGCTCCTCGTAGTACTCTTCAGACAAAAATTTCTTCTTAAAGTATTTCTTAAACATACTCCAGTTAATGTTTTTCTCTATAATGCCTTTTACTCTTTTTAGGTCCTACCACCAAATATGTGCCTTCCGAGTGAGATTATAAATAGTCATTATGGCTTTCAGTTGATTAGAGTAATTATAAATTTGAAAATATTTCTTCATCCTAGACACCCATGATTCAACCATATTTAAACTTTCTCTTTTTTGCATGATGATTATCTTCTCTACCATCACTCGTATATTGATAATTATTTTTATGTGGATCGCCATAAACCTAAGAAGATGAGCTACTTTTGATTTTAAAATGTTTAGACTTTTTATCTTTATGTTGATAAGGAATATCTTCAGACTCTATTCGTTTATCTTTTTCTTCATTGTGAAATGTTTCCACTAAAATCTGATTTAGCTCCTCTCTCTCAGAATTCTCTCATTTTTCTTTTTGACCGTTTCCATCTTTGTTTCTTAGTTCCTTGACCGTTTGTAATAATTCATAAGAGTTATTAGTTATTTCTTCTTGTATGGGTTCTCTTTTAGAATTACTTCGTTTAGTAAATGGGGACTCCTCATCCGCATATTCTTACAATCTTTCCATACCTACAGTTAACTCATAAAATATCTGGAAGTATAATTCAAAAGAAAAGTAAAAATCAGTATGCATGTTTTAAATCTATTATTTTATTGATGCAAGTTGAGCCACATTGAGGCCTAATGTCTGAACCTTGTGCTTTGATGTCATAAAAATTCATAAAAATTTAAAAATTTTCATGTAAAATAAAATGTTCAAGGATATCATTGCCTATGAACCAATAACTGTTAGCGGTTACTCAAATAGTAGTAATTAGCAATGACCATTGTATTTCTTTAGTTCTATATAATTTATTAGTTTATCTTAAAGTACTATGTTAGGGATGTTAAATAGAACAATTTATGTTTTAGAAGGGCAAGAAAGGAAACTACATCTTGATCTGATGCTAAGTGTGTTATTACTTTCTTCTATCAAGTAGGAAGGAATCTTAGATGAGATCCGGCATTACTTAGTTTACAGCTAATGCAGTGAAGTGATGCTTCTTTTACAAGTTCTAAACACGTTAGCAGTTTTGTTACCAGTAAAATTTCCAGATCGAGAATAATACTCAACTAGCATAGGATAAAATGCTAGTTAAAATGTTGTTTGCAGCTTGACCCCGTAAAAGGTATTGTTGGTATTTCTAATATTATCCAACTCCATAATTGATTGTAATAAAACTATTGTAAGAGAATGGGTTTAGTGCAATTAAGTTTACCACCATAGTACTTGATCCATTAATCTTCTTTCTTGTAATTTCATGTCAAAACCCCAAATTTTCACAAAAAATTGAAAATTTTGAAATACATAAAATGCTGAGACTATGGTTTACTAATAGATAATGGTTAGAAATAAAAGAAATAGGTACAAGAATAATGTATACGTAATCTCGATTATGTTAACTTAGCATTCTACTCTTTGATACAAGGTTAGGTTTAACTTGTGCAATATTTCTCCTTTCAATTTAGTGACAAGTTTTTATTTATGACAAGTAGCTGGAACTGTCTTTGGATTTTGGGGCTTACTTAGTGTTTAAGCTAACGCAGAAAGCTTACTTGTTCTTACAGGTTTTGCAGGTATGAAAGATCGAGTAACGTCTTTAATTTCAATAAGCATCCAATAATAATTCTATTTGCAAATAATAAGCTTGGTCAATAAGTTGCTGTAATCCAAACAACTTCCGTAAGGTAAAAACAGTTTGTTTTCCTGAGTTGTTATTGTAGAAAAAGTTCAGATGAGTGTGTTTCTTCCTTTAGAGTACATAGCGACAGTAAACTACTTTCTTTGGCTCTTGAACATTTCATCTTATCTGCTTGATAACTTTTATTTTCAATATGCATATCCTAGCATTTCCATGGTACATTTCTCGCATTTAAGTTCTGTTTACAAATAGCTTCCAATATTGGTGGTTTTCTTATAGAGCCAATCTTCTATCTTATGTTAAAGTGAGTATTTTGTTTTAAACATAAAACCATTTTTTCCAAGTGATGAAAAACAACCAAATTCTATAAATAAGATCTTATTGATCTGGACTAAGTAAAAGAGTTCATAGCAGTGTTCTTATTTTTCACCTTGCCCACTTTATAGTTTACCATCATTAGCTTTGATAAATTTCCATAAGTCTTATAAACCTACATAAACTTATTTGTTATTAAACACATATAGGTTTTAACATTGTTCATCTTGCAACATGTTTAAGAATTTACTCAAACGATGCTATGCAATGTTCTCAACTTGAAAGTGGTTTGTAAAAATGCATGTCCACAATGCAAGAGAAACTATAACTATCCGATAGTCTTCTTACATCAATTAACTAGACTATTTATTTGAGAAAACGATTTCATACAAAGCTTGTATTATTATTGGTAACAACTTAGTTAATAAAATACTCCTATCGAAATAACGTTGTTGCTATATTCTTTGGTGGGTTATAACCATTCTACAAAGGGTTAATACATATGTATATTATACATATTCCAATGATAAGGTGTTAATATAATCTTTTAACTTATCCCCACAATATTTACTAGCATAGATTATATTATTGAAACATAATTTCCAATGATTTTACTAGCGTAGTTTATAACATTGTTTTACCAATATACAATGATTTTCAGATCATGGGATTATGGTTAAGTCGTGTGCTAGGTCAACGTTATTATAACGTTGCCACTTCATGCCAATGATGGGCTAACTAAACTATTATACGTTTATGCATATGTATCAAGATATGATCACCGGGAAAATACTAAGTTTTACATAGTTTAAAATATCATTTGGTAAAATAATTTGGATATCATTTGGTCGTAGGGAACTATGGAGAGTCGACCCACTACAAGAATAATATTTCTGCGGCCATGTGGTAAGCTTTTTCCCATGCAGTGGACATATATAAAACCATCAACCTTAACCCTTGGCTTATTCTCATTCCGACTTTTGCGTTGGCCCTTCGGGCTGCTCTGCAAACTCCTATGGCAGCTGTGAGTGAATTTTAGCTATCACTGGCTCTAAAGTCTGTATATGTCATGCCATACTTCCCTTGAGCTTGGTCCTGCTACCCAAATTCCATTGTGGTTCCTTTTTACTCTCTAGGTTTAGTGTCTTCCTTGCAATTGGTTTTACGGCCCACCTGTAGCTTCCTTTGTTGCCCTTCTATCTTGGTATGTCACTTTGTGGAATGTTGAGCTTAATGTGACCGTTTGATAAGCTCCTTCATTGTAGGTTTTATTTGGGAGTTTATTGTCACACCTAGCGTGCTGGTTATAGTGCTTCTATTTCTTCGTGGCTCCATCACTTCTACTTCGGCTAAGGTAAATTTCTAAGTTAAAACCAACAGTGGTTTGAAATATTCATTCTGCACATAAATTCTTTTGTTTTTAATTAAATTTGGTTCTTAATGTGCAAGGTTAAATTCGCCTCCACTCTCGACAGTGGCACTTCTCAAAAGGCTCCACGTTTAGTCCATGGTAAGCTCCGGTCTCGAAATATGGTTCTCCCTACTTGTACAGACCTTTGTAGTTGGAAGAAGTCCCGGCCATGTCATTTTCAGTATTTGGGTTTTGTTCTTTGTTTAATAGTTGTTGTTTTGGTTTTAACCCTTGCTTTTAGCATGGTGCCTTCGGCTTCAACGCCGTAACTTGTAAAGTTCTTCTTTACGAAATATATTACAGTGTTGTAATAATATATTTGTTAATACTTGTTTATAAAAACACTCCATATTACAATATGGGTGCTCAGCTTTTAGCTGAATTTTGTACTCTATTAAGTTTTGTTTAAGTTTGCCTTCGGGCTTGTGGAAGCAATGAGAAATCCTTAAGATAGTCTCTCTTTGACTTAGATTTGCTTCCCCTATGTATGATTTTGTAACTCTCTATAAATGAAATAAATTTCGTTTGAATGCTAATTATAAAATGAGCTATATATTTACCCTAGGTTACAACTGTAATTATTTTGGATAGTAAATGAATATTGGATAACTGTTTGCTTGATAAACGAGCTAGTTGGTTTTTTTTTTGACCTTATTCAATTAATTCTTAACATTATTAATTTATATTAGTTTACTCTTAAAGGATTCGAGACTATTTTTAGTCATAATGCTTCTATTTAATGGCTCAAGGATTTTAGAATTAGGGTTTCCTTAAAGCAATCTCTTCAGTTTGTTTAAGTAGGTTCTTTTAATTGTAATAATTATTGTTTAAGTCAATATTATTACCTCTATATTATAATATCTTACCTTTCATTTATATAGGCTGTAACGAGTCTGCATTAGTGAGTTTATTCAGTCATATTATTTCTAAAAGCATATGTGTTTTTCCTTTAAAAATATACAAGGAATAAAATAAGGGTTTTCGACCCTCTAATTACTCTTTTACATGTACATTCTATTTGTAAGACTTAAGAACCATTCCTTCTTGAAATAATCATTTACTTTTAATGTTGATTATTATCATGATTTATAGTTGTTTTTATTTAATACATTATAATTAGGGTTTGTTAAGTGCCTTGATAAAAGGTATGTGACTTAATAACATATTTAAAGTTTAAATATTTGTAAACATAGATAGTTATTATCGTTAGTATAAAAACTAAGAGGTTCTTGTTTTTAAATCTTTACTTAACAGAATATAATAGATTGGTTTTTATGTGAGTTATTTTTACTGCCTCTGTTATAGGTTAAAGGTAAAATTACAAGTAAAGTATTGTATAAGAATAATAACTTATTTACTGGAATAACCTGCTACCTGTAGAGTATTATGGTTATTTCTTTGCTAGCATTCTTATTACAAGAGTGTGGTTTAAACAATAAACTTAATTAGACAAATTAATATTCTTTTATGAAAACAACTACATGCAGAAAGAAATGATTCCAATATTATGAAATACATAATAACTCTATTCATTTCAGTTTTATATCATATCCTTCATCTATTTTAAAATATACTGCATGTGCTAGAGTATGGTCTGGTCCATTCCAGACGTGGAAAAACATAGGTAGGATTATTTTTCATCAATTACAAATTCAATATTTCAAATAACTAAAGGATTACAATATCTATGAGTTCACTACTAAACATTTAATCATTCATTAATCATTCAATTTCACATATAAACTCTTAACACGGTACAATAAAAGACTGTAGAACCTGTTTAAGCTAGACAACAACAATGTTGGGAGGTCTTTCCTCCCTAACAACTCCTGGAGAGCACTCAAACAACGTCTCCTAAGGACCCCCAAGCTTGTTCCTGGTCTCCTTGGCTGAGAACTGGTGGATCAAGAAACAATATACTTGTCAAATGACTCATTATTCACTATGCACTTCAGTAGTAAGATCCTTCAGCTGAAAAGCTGCACTAGATCACTTTTGTAGTTTACCCCTCAAACACTTTCCACAAAATTCCCTTCCTAATGAAATCCTCTGAAGTACATTCACTTGAATGAACACTTCCCTCAAATGAGAAGCCTTAGATCTCTTCAATGGAAATTTTTATTAATATTTCCTAGGTCTTTGGGGTCAGTTGTCATTAATTGAGCCACATGCTCTGATCCCACTTTCTTGGGGGATCATGACCCCAAATGTAGGGAGGTTTCCACCTGCAAGATTGGAAGTGTTTGAGGATACTGCCACTTGTTATTTGCTCTCCACCTAGTCTCCTCCACCATCTTGACCAGTAAACACTCTTTTAACAGCTCTCCCAAGCTGTTGTCTCAACTTTTATTTATTTATAATTAAAATATTCAGAATTACATTCAAAATCCTTGACTCTATTGAGTCATCAATTACAATTTAGCATAAAATTTAACATATTGTCTTGAATAAAATCAAATATGCTAATATTATTTTTGCAAAATTGGGGCATGTGACATTTCAGTTATAGGCTTATATTTATTTTTGAGATGGTGTAAATTAAGAACAGTTCTACTTCTTCCAATAAGAGCATAGTGGCCTAAGAAGTCTATAAACGAGAAGATATGTTAAACATACTTACAACCATAACTACATATTTGTCATTAGTGATTATAATATGGTACTGTTCATATCTGTTTGAGTTCTTTCTAAAACTTTAAACAATCTATGTTAGTGATTCTTCTAAATCATGTATTATTACTTAGTTTTCTTGTATATAAAAACTTTGTTTTATATGATCTTCAATTACAATGAGTATATTGTAATTTCTAAGTGTATTATTATACTAATCCTAGCTCTAGGATTCTTATGGATAGGTATTTCCATGTAATTTGGTGCATCTTCCTTTGATTTGTAAATTACCAATACCAATAGTAGGCATTAAGTAAAATGAGGATATTTTATATATACAAGGGTTATAGTTTAATTTTACATAAAACCCTAGTGTAATGAACAACTTTCTAATACAAAGTCTATGGTTATAAAGTGAAGAAATAAAAACGAGGTTATGATACTATGCAATGATATCATAGAGTATTGAAATATGAACAAAATGATTGTGCAGGTTGGATGAGTTCAAAACTATAGCAAAAACCCATAACTTGCAAATAATTGGGTGGACATGTGATTGGTGTTCATAAATTAGGTTTTCGTTGACCTTGAGACGCCATATAATTGGCTTCAAACCCTAAAAACACGTTTTGTTTTAATCTAGGTTGTGGAGTGGTCGAGCTGTGAGCTCGTGGCCGCCATGCTTGATGTCAAACCTCGATTAAAACACATGCAGGCCTTTGTGATCCTTAACGAGCTTGTGTAGAAGGGTTAGTAAGAAGCTTACTACCATCGTGAGGTGGTTTTGACTGTGTAAAGAGTATTGGGGTTTGGGCTATCTTCACCATTGTTTTTTTTTAGTGAGTTTTGGTACTATGTGAGTGTTAATGACTGTAACCAATGTGAAGGGAGTCCTTGAGTGAAGAGTGCTAGCTTCTTGTTACTGCTGGTTTTCGTATCTTGGGTTTGAATCTTCCTCATCATTGCTCGATATTTTCTCTTGAACACTACGTTCTGCACTTTCCCTTTTGATAGTACTCCATTTTAAATTGTGGACAAAATGAAAGAGGCTCGGGTTTCCTTTCCACAACCTCACAGTTGCACGGCTCTATAAGGTAACAATGGAATCATTTTTCTTACAGTTTTTTTGGCACAGGTTTAAATTATTATATTATGAATTAAATGTATCTAACAAAACTAGGGTTTTCTCTATGCACACTCTCTAGATCCGAGCTTGAAGCTAAATAACTCTACCCACAGGCTTCCATGATGACATCCACCCTTGTAAGCATCGGTTTCACCTAGGGTTTCTCATGCACAAGTTGTATGGTGGAATTGGATGGCACTGGCATGTGTTGTGGCTGTTGGTTCAGTCATGGTCATTAGTTTCTCTATTTGTTCTTTTAAATATCTATTTTAAAATCCCTAGGGGCTATTTGTAATGGAGGAAATAGGGCTCTCTGAGTCGAGACTTAGGGAATTAGTTTTTGGAGCCTTTTCAACCATGATTAACTTATAAACCAATGTTTAAAACTAGCTTTAAGCCATGACTCTTACTGTTAGGCCATTGGGTCGTTAGTTGCAGATTTGTCTGGGGATTTTAAAGATAACTTTATGGTTGTTTTTACAACACTTCTTGTTTTGGTAAAGGGCTTTCGTAGCCGAAACTAATAGTTGTTTTTTCAATTTTGTGAACTCTGTTTATATTAAGCTACTTTTTATCACGCTTTTAATCCTTGATAAAAGATGTAAAAGGCCATAGCCCAAGCTATGTTTATTCAATTTGTTTTTAATATTAAAAGGATTTTCACAGCTTAAGGGTTAATTAGCAGTATCTCTAATTGGTTTAAATTAATGTATATTTTATTTATTTTAGCTATTTTATTATTATTTAGTTTTGAGTGTTTAGGGTTAAATAGATGAGTAAGAAATTTTGTTTCTTATTTAAAGGAATATGATTTGAGGACCTTTGGTAAGAACATATTTTAATAGCAATAAAATTAATAATACTGCTCGAAATAGGACTCAGAATGTTATTATTGAATAAATGTATCTCTTTTTTGTAATTTATGGAATATAATGCTAGGTTTTGGTATTATAAATTTTGAATTTATTATGTTGTGAAAGAACAGATCTTTTGTAAACCCTAATTCTTTTTAATGGTTTATAGAGCTAGTAATTTTTTTTTAGTAACCCTAGTTTACATTTTTACATAAGTTAGCTAATTGAGTAATTAGTTAACCTAATTTACGGTTTTACTAAGTTAAACCTAGTTTAGCTACTTTAGTGTTACTATCTTATCTAATTAGGATTACATACTAGGTTTATAGTATGTAACTTTTTTAGTTTTACTATATAAAAATATTACACATACTAGTGTGTATTACTTAGACTTGTTCTTCTATCTTTATTTAGTTTATTTAAATACTTTAAGTAAATAACACAAATACAGTTAAAGCTCTATAAATAAATTTACACAAAATCCTATAGATAGTAATCATTTGCATTTGCATTCATATTTTAGTGAATCTACTTATTTGAAAATAAATAAACCTACTTAACTAGAGTACTTCCTTGCAAAAGGTGTGGAAAAATACAGTTTAGGTAATTTTTCCTAGTCTATCAATTAACTCAGAATTTTCTCTACTAATTTACCCTAATCTATCTAGTTACTAACTTTTACAGCACAAATAATTTTCCTATTTATCCCTAATAGGAATAAAACAAAAATATACTATATTATTGAAAACTCTTAAGCTTTTCAGATATAGTAAATAATTCAATGAATAAACTTAAACAAATAGAACCTCTAGTATAGATGAGGTGACAACAGCTTAAGGAAGTTGTTCCTCCCACCAAATCCTGGAGAAGAGGTGGACTACAATTCTCAGGACCCTTGAGCTTGTCTCCTCGTCCACCTGATAGAGTACTGGGTGAGAGATGTGGTCTTTGAAATCATCTACAACTCCACTCAGTGTTCAGCAGTAACTCAGTTCTTCTTACAACACTATGAACTCAGCATAGAATAACTACACTAGTTCAGTCTTCAGCACTTATCCCCTCAAGCTTACTTCAGCTAGTCCCCTCCATTGAATTCACATGTGCACTTCATTCACTCAGAATGATCACAAATCTAGAATGAGCAGTCTTCAATGGGAAGTTTAATTAGCATGCCTAGGTCGTTTGGATCAGTTTTTACTTAATGAGCCACCTACTCCTGTTCCACTTTCTTGGAGAATCATGACCACAAAAATAGGGAAGTTTCCACTTGCAACAACTAGAAGTAGTTTGAGGATGATGCCACATGTGAATCTGCTCTCAACCCAACCTCCTCCACCAAGTGAAAAGTAAAACACTCATTTAACAGCTCCCCTAAGCTGTTGTCTCATCTTTCATTTATTTATTAATAACATATTCTGAAATACATTAAATCATCCTTGACCCCACTTGGTCATTAATTACAAACTTTAACATAAAATATAACATAATGTTCCTAAAAAACATAAAATTGTTTTGTAAATTGGGGCATGGGACAATTAATCCCGAGGAGGAATTACTTTCATTATCATAGAACCTTAACATTTTACCTTTACGCTTGTAAGATAAAGTTCCATATTCATATTCAAGTTCTTTTCTTTTATCCTTTCCTTCATTATGTAATTTATCCAACAATGTTTGATTTAATTCTTCATGTGCTCTTAGGATTCTTTCATTATCTTCCTTAACATTCTGCAGTTCCACCTTTAAGTCTTTTATAGTTTGAAGTAATTCATAATATGAGTCATAATTTAGTTCCATGTATAAATTACATGGATTATTTTGTTCATTATGATGTGATCCATTCTTTGCGGATTCCTCTATTGCTTCCATTTCCTCCAAAATAAATATTTATATTTATGTACAGAAACTTTTTTTAAACATGAGTTAGTATTTTGTTTTATTGTTTTTGTATTAAGCATGTGAGTTGAGCCAATGTTTGAAATCATGCTCTCATACCACATGTAACAACTCTGAAATTCCATAAGTATAAATTATTTTGTTATAGAGTGTCTAGATCAATATAATAACTAACATGGTTTCACATAGCTTTTAACAAAATATTATAATCCATATATCCCATTCTAAACTTAGGAATTATACTGTATGAAAATATATTAACTTTGATACTTAACAACTCAAATATGATGACTCTATTTGTAATTCATATAACACTATACTAATGTACACATTTTAAGTCTTAAGATAAATTTTACTTGTTTCAAAAGTCGATGTGGCATGTCTCCCTTACCATATGTTACAGTTTGTGTGCTTATCTTGTTTTTCCATAAATATGGAGTCGTCGCGTTTTAACATTTTAAGCCCTCCGCTTACAAACCCTATTTCGAAAGATAGGGTTACAAGGTTATGGGTCTTACTTAGGTTATGATAGCTAATGCATTTTTTTACTTGTATTATTCCAGGTGTCTCACAAATAAATAGCTCCCTTGTGTTCCTAAAAAATAAAGAGCTAAAGGTAACAAGTAACAAGGTAATGTTAAAAGGACTAAAGGGAAACAACGACATCATTCTAAATTATAGAAAGTGGTCAGCGAAATTTTAACCCACGTGGAGGTATGTGAAAAGGTTAGATCCCCTATGTGAAGACTCATGGTGCCATCCAGCTGTAAAAAGAGTTAAAACCCTAACAAAAAGCCAAAGGATTTAACCTTCTGTGTATTCTTTTGCGTTGTGAGCCGGTGAGGAGAGGCGTAACCGTAAAAAGAATTCGTGTTCAGTTAAAACAAAAAAATAGGAAAATTTTGCCAATGATGCTGATGATAGATCTTCTTAACCTCTTTGTTACTTTTTTATGAGTTTATAAGAAATATAAAGGAATGCTAATCGTTTATTAATTTATGCATAATACTTAATATTAGGTGAAGCTATTTAAAGAAAAATGATATTGTTTTGTAGATAATAATAAAATATAGTCTATGAATTCTACTATGAAAATATGTTTAAGTAGTAGAATTCATTTCTCTTGTACTTAACTTATAGTTTACAAGAATTAAAAAAATTCTATTTTTTTTTGAAAACAATAATAATTCTGGAAACTTTCATCATTCATAAAATCCTCCAAAAATAAATAGAAAATGAATTAAAGATAATAAACTAGAACAATATAGAACCTGTTAACCTTCGAAGTGGACAAACATCCAAAAAAGAATGTTCCTCCCAACTATCGCCCGAAAGTAGCCAATATTACTTGATTTAGGACTGTGGAAATTGAACCCAAGAGATAGAACAATTACACACAAAATTGCTAATCAAACATGCAAAATTCACACCAAAGGAGACTGAAATTGGAGCATAACACTGATATGTATTGAATAAGTGTACAATAGCCAACCTTGTGAAGTAATAGGTTGATGCAATATATAATTACATGAGAGAATCGAATGCATAAAGATTCCATTCGAAATAGTAAAAAAGTAGGCTTACTAAATCTAGTCAAATCCCCGACAGGTGCATAAAGTAGTTTCCAAATCTATGAATATGCTCACAAATTTGCTAAGTCAAGTCGGCAAGCTAAAGATGGATGGAAAGAAAAATCATACATGGTTTTATTTGGAGAAAAGGATGGAATATTATGTGGGAAAAAAACAAGTCGACTACACCTAGTCTAGCTTTTCCTCACCTTTTCCTTTTTCCTTAAATCAGAATAAAACAATGCATCTTTTTAGAAAAAGTAGATATGCGCTTTGGAGGATCTGGAACTTAAGAAAACATGCTAAATTGGGTTTCTAGTATGTTTTCCAAGCACTCCATGACTCAATTTTAGCATGTGTTAACCTCTAGGACTTGTATAAGGCAACGAGCATAAAATGGAATCTAGGAAATGAGGTAATAAGACAAAAATGATTAAAATTAATGTCTAAGGTAGGTAACTATGGGTTGATTATTCTAACACCCCCCCTTAAGCCCGAATTTATGAGTAAATATCAAAAAAATATAGGGCCTAGCAAGAAGGCTTAGTCAACCTTTACATACTGCTTGTCCATACAAAGAAGGAAAGAGGCAAAAACCCAGTGGGAAAAACCTCCCTTAAACATGGACAGGAAAAACAAAATTTTGGAAATCTTGTCATCAATCATGCTTCACAGGATGATCAGCAATCCCTAGCAGTGATTTGATATTGTTGAAGGTATGCTCACAAAAAACTTTGGTGAAGATGTCTGCTACTTGTTCTGAATATGCACAAAAGAGTAGATCAATGGTGCCATCATGCACAAGCTGTCTGATGTAGTGCATATGGATCTCAATGTGCTTGGTTCATTGTCTCTGAACTGGATCATCGCAGATTTGAATGGTGCTCTGATTATCACAGTAGATAATAGTTGAAAACTATGATTCGAAACCACATTCTCCAAGTATCCCCTACAACCACAAACATTGAGTTGTTGCATTTACAACTCCTCTATACTCTACTTCTGTAGATGAGAGTGCTATGACACTCTGCTTCTTGCTTTACCAACTGATTGGTCCTTCTACAAGTATGAACAAATATCCTGATGTAGACTTTCGATTTGTGTTGTCACCTACCCAATCACTGTTAGTAAACCCAATCAAATCAAGATCAGATTTTTCCTTGTAGAGGATCCCATGAGTTCTTGTTCCTTAAAAAAAGTTTAGGATCCTTTTGGCTGCTCTCTAGTGGATCTCATGAGGATGATCCATGTATCTCAAAAACACACTAACTGCATAAGATATATCAGGTTGTGTGTGTGTAAGATAAAGAAAACACCCAATCAACTGCCTATACAGTGTATTATTTACCATAGGAGAAGAACCTGCTTCTTCAAGCTTAACACCTGAAAGGAAAGGAGTCTTGCTTGGCTTGCACTATTTCATGTTGAACTTGTTCAGAAAATCCAAAGCATACTTGGATTAATGTAATTTTATTCCATGTTGGAATTGAGCAATTTCAAGACCCAAGAATTGGCTCAACAATCCCAAATATGTCATAGAAAATGCATGGTTCATTGCATCCTTCAAGGAGGCAATCAAGTTTCTTTGAACTTCCTGCAATCAGAAGGTCATCCACATACAAGACAATAATCATCAAAGAACCATGAATCAGCTTCAAATAAACATTAGGATCAAACTTGCATCGATCAAAACTCAATGATAGAAAAAATCCATCAATCTTGGCATACCAAGCCCTAGGGGATTTCTTGAGCCCATACAATGAGTTCTTTAACCTGCACACTAAATATGGATTAGAATAAAACCTTTTAGGTTGATGCATATAAATCTCTTTAGTGATGTCTCCATTTAGGAAAGCACACTTTAGATCCATGTGATGTACCTCCCACTGCTTCGAAGCTGCAATGGATAAAGATAGCCTTATGGAGTCCATCTTTTCCACTGGTGCAAAGGTTTCATTGTAGTCAATACCATGTACTTGTGAGTAGCCCTTGTTTACCAATATTGTCTTATATTTCAAAGGTGAACCATCAGCAACAAACTTAGTCTTGAAAACCCACTTACAATGAACTAGCTTCCTCTCTTGGGAGAGATCAACCAGTTCCCAAGTGTTGTTCTTCTGGAGCGAGATGAATTCTTATTTCATGGCTATTTGCCATCTTGGATCATGTGCTACATCTTCATATGTCTATGGATATGATTCAACTATTAGATAGCACTTCTCAGCAAATAGAGGATCTTTCACATAGAGGGCACTCTCAAATTGAGATCTAGTCCTCCTAGTGTCACTAGGATTTCCAGCTAGTTCCCCAGCTGCACGAATGGTATTTGCTTCCAATTTTGGTCTTGTAGGAATATTAGGATCTGCAATCAAATATCATTATCAGACATATCAGAATCTACAAACTCATTAGTCTCTTCATTTACAAACAATGGATTTGGTGGTGAAGAAGACTCTCTAACTTCAACTGCTACTAAAGGCTCTTCTTGGAATTGAACACTTCTTTCAATGAAAGATTTGTTAGTGCTCAAGTTGATCAGCTTGTACCCTTTTGAATCTTCAGAATACCCAACAAATAGGCACTCTTGGCTTTGGGGCTACAAAGCTTTCCTATTTTCACTTGGAATTCTAGCCCAAGCCTTTGAGCCAAAAATCCTAAAATGGGTCACATCTGACTTGTGCCCACTCGAAGATTTGAAAGGAGTCATACCATCAAGATGCTTATGAGGCACCCTATTCTGGATGTAGGTTGCACATTTTATAGCCTCGGCCCAAAACTTTGGTGGAAAAGTATTATCCTCCATCATGTAGGTTGCCATCGCCTTCAGTGATCTATTCTTTCTCTCAACAACACCATTTTGTTGTGGTGTGTAAGGGATTGAATGTTGCATCTAAATACCTACATCTTTACAATACCGAATGAAATCAAATTTGACATACTCACCACCATTGTCAAATCTGAGGATCTTGAGGTTCCTCCGAGACTGGTTTTCAACCAAGGATCTAAAGACTTTGAAGAGTTTAAAAACTTCAGACTTATTCTTTAGGAAGTGAACCCAACAATACTTGGAAAAGTCATCTATGAATGTCAGTGCATATTTGGCTTGAATCATGGACATATGAGGGAATGGACCAGCAATGTCACTGTGGATCAGCTCAAGAGATGCAGAGGTTCTCTCATGACTAACTTTCTCTTACTTGTGCTCTCGGTGTTTTCCTAGGATACAACCTTGAAAGACTCCCTTAGAAAACTTGACCTTTGGTAACCCTATGACCATATCTTTTTCACTCAAATCAGAAAGATACTTGTAGTTAAGATGGACAAATATTTCATGCCAAATCTTGCGTGCTTCATTAGCATGAATCAAAAGAGCAGAGGGGTTTGAGTAGGGTAGAAAACTAGAAAACTTGTATACCTTCCAAGTGTGATCTACAACACCTTTTGCTATGACTTTACCATTCAAAATATCAGTGATTTCAACATCATCAGGGGAGAAGATGACCTTCTTTGGAGACCCAGTATGAGTCATCTGATACACTAACAAGAGATTAGAGACAAGACCTGGAACATACAACTGACATTATTGAACTTACCATGGTCAAGATCAATCCTTCCCTTCCCCAAACTGCCAGTGAGAGAGTCATCTCCCAAAACTATTGGTGGACCTTTTGACATGTCACGAGAGGAGAATGTCTCTTTTGTCGAAACCATATGTCTAAAAGCTCCAGAGTCTATGATGAATCTAGGTGAGCTTGATGTGCCAACAACCAAGGCATGTACTCTCTCTCTGTGCTCTGAATTTGATCCTCCTTCCCGCTTCTTTGAGCAATCAGGAAGGGAGATGTTATTCTTCCCCATACACGATTTTAAAACCATGTGCAAGGCCAACAATTTTTTATTTTTTATTATTTTGTTAGGTAGGAACATTACAACATTTCCCCCATATTGTGTTGTTTTTATGACCCACATTTTTTTTTTTGCAGATAATCAATCTTTTAATTTTTTATTGTTTTGTTAGGTAGGAACGTTATAACATCTCTCCACTATTATGTTGTTTTTCTGGCCCACATTTATTTTAGCGGATAATTAAAATTTTTATTTTTATTATTTTGTTAGTAACAAACCCTACACCATCTCTCCCATACTTGAAAATATTATAATTATATATAAATTTAAATATATGAAAATTATAATAATTATACATGAGAGTGATTTAAATATAATTATGTTCATTATTAAACATCATTATGAGTGTGTAATTGAGAGCTGTGATAGATTGGATTGTTTAAATTTGGGAAGGAATGTATCTAATAGCTCTTTTAAAAGCACTTTCAGTCACAATCCATTTTCGTAGTTTATTATTTTTTAATGATTATTTATCATGTTATGTATATAATAAGTTTTGGAAAAAAAAACGAAATTACTTTTATATAACTTTCTAGCTTAAAAAAAAGAATGATTCTATGATTTTATCGTAATGATTCTATGATTTCGTGTAATGTTAAAAAGAAATAGGTTAATCTCATCGTGCTTATGGTTCAAGTATAATCTTAATTATAAAGATAATGTTTATGGTTCCAAGTGTAATCTTAAATATAAAGGTATTAGGTTCATCTCGATAAATGGAGACCTAACGAGAAACCAATTATACTTAAGAGTAACATAAACTCCCTAGTTTATTAGACTTAAACTTTGGTGAACATGACATTGTTTCAAAGTGAAGTCTCTTTACTCTCTTGAGCTTATTTACGAATTATTATATTTAAATTATGAATAATAAATAAGTAATTATATATAAAATCAATTTAGATAGTACAATTATTTCACCCTCTTAAAATCTAGAAAATACATGATTTCTACTTCATCATAAATTCTAAAATATAAACATCTATTGGTGTAAAGTGTTAAAATTAAATGTTACAATGTTGGTATCGAAAATTGTAGGTGCTTATAAAGAATATGATAAAGATAAGACTCAAACAATTTCTTCTAATGTTAAAGATAAATATTTATGACACCATCAAGATTACTATACTTTACTTTTAATATTTTAATAAAAATAACTAGTAATTATAAAGTAATAATAAATTGAGTTATTATTGAGTTCTTGGTTTCTTTATTAGAAGAATGAAAACCCAAAATTAAGGTTTTGAAAGATCCCTTTCAATTTCTCTCTTGTCTACCAACAATACAATACCAATATAAACTTTAAACTTATAAATAATTTATGTTTATATTACTTGGAGTATTAAACTATATGTATCTAGCTGAATTTTGAATGGATACCTTTTAAATAATAATTTGATAGATGGGAAATGAGGAAGTTACAAACATTTACTGGAAACCCAAAATTAAGGTTTTGAAAGATCCCTTTCAATTTCTCTCTCATCTACAAGCAATACAATACCAATATAAACTTTTAAAAACTTATAAAACTTTTATGTTTATATTGCTTGGAGTATTAAACTATATGTATCTAGCGTAAATTTTGAATGGATACCTTTTAAAGAATAATTTGATAGGTGGGAAATGAGGAAGTTACAAACATTTAATGGTTAGGTAATTTTTAAATAAAGTTTTGATATAAAGAATGATGACAAAAATATATAACAATAAATGTAATTTTGATTCAAATTTTTGAATAAAAAAATTGCTATTTTTATTATTGTAAAAAACTTAATTTAAACTTGTAAGTTTCTTTTACAATTTAAAATATTTATCAATCCTAAAAAAAATTCTTACTGGTCTATTTAACCATAACCACCGAAAAGTAAACAATAATAAAATAGCTAAAATAAACAAAATATACATTAATTTAAACCAATTAGAGATACTGCTAATTCAGCCTTAAGCTGTGAAAATCCTTTTAGTATTAAAAACAAATTGAATAGACATAGCTTGGCCTACACCCTTTTACATATTCTGTAAAGGCTTAAAAGCCTGAGCAAAACTGTCTTAATATAAACAGAGTTCACAAAATTGAAAAAAAAACCATCAGTTTCGGCTACGAAAGCCCTTTACCAAAACGAGAAGTGCTGTAAAAACAACCATTAAGTTATCTTTAAAAACCCGAGACAAATTCGAAACTAACGACTCAATTTCCTAACATTTAGAGTCACGGATTAAAGCTAGTTTTAAATATTGCTTTATAAGTTAATCATGGCCAAAAAGGCTCCAAAAACTAATTCCTTAAGTCTCGGCTAAGAGAGACTAATTTCCTCCATTACAAACAGCCACTATGGATTTTAAAATAGAAATTTAAAAGAACAAACAGAGCAACTAATGACCACGACCGAACCAACAACCACAACACATGCCGGTGCCACCAAATTCCACCATACAACTTGTGTAGGAGAAACCCCAGGTGAAACCGAGGCTTACAAGGGTGGACGCCCTCATGGAAGCTTGTGGGTAGAGTTCTTTAGCTTCAAGCTCGGGTGTGGAGAGCCTGCATAGAGAAAACCCTAGTTTTGTTAGATACATTTAATTCATAATATAATATTTTAAACCTGTGCCAAAAAAACTGTAAGAAAAAGGATTTCGTTGTTACCTTATAGAGTCGTGCAACTGTGAGGTCGTGGAAAGGAAACCCGAGCCTCTTTAGTTTTGTCCACAAGTTAAAATGGAGCACAGCCAAAAGGCAAAGTGCAAAACGTAGTGTTCAAGAGAAAATATCCATCCATTACGAGGAAGATTCAAACCCACGATACGGAAACCAACAGTAAAAAGAACCTAGCACTCTTCACTCAACGACTCCCTTCACACTGGTTACAGTCATTAACACTCACACAGTACCAAAACTCACTCAGAAAAACAACAGCAAAGACAACCCAAACCTGAATACTCTTTACACAGTCAAAACCACCTCACGATGGTAGTAAGCTTCTTACTCACCCTTCTACACAAGCTTGTTAAAGCTCACAAAGGCCCGTGTGTGTTTTAATGGAGGTTCGACATCAAGCATGGCAGCCACAGGCTCACAGCTCGATCACTCCACAACCCAAACTAAAATAAAATGCTTTTTAGGGTTTGAAGCCAATTATATGGCATCTCAAGGTCAGCAAAAACCTAATCGATGAACACCAACCACATGTCCACCCAATTATTTGCAAGTTATGGGTTTGTGCTATAGTTTTGAACTCGTCCAACTTGCACAAACATTTTGTTCATAAGTCAAAACTCTATGATATCATTACACAATATCATAACCTCGTTTTGATTTCTTCACTTTATAACCATAGACTTTGTATTAGAAAGGTGTTCATTACACTAGGGTTTTATGGAAAATTAAACTATAACCATTGTATATATAAAATCTCATCATTTTACTTAATTCCTACTATTGGTATTGGTAATTTACAAATCAAAGGACGATGCATCAAATTACATGGAAATACCTAACCATAAGAATCTTGGAGCTAGGATTAGTATAATAATACACTTAGAAATTACAATATACTCATTGTAATTGAAGATCATATAAAACAAGGTTTTTATATACAAGAAAACTAAGTAATAATACATGATTTAGAAGAATCACTAACATAGAATGTTTAAAGTTTTAGAAAGAACTCAAATAGATATGAACAGTATCATATTCTAATCACTAACAACAAATATGTAGTTATGGTTGCAAGTATGTTTAACATATCTTCTCGTTTATAGACTTCTTAGGCCACTATTCTCTTATTGGCAGAAGTAGAACCGTTCTTAACTTACACCATCTCAAAATGAAATATAAGTCTATAACTGAAATTACAAGAAGGAAGATTAATGGATCAAGTACTCTGGTGGTAAACTTAATTGCACTAAACCCATTCTTTCACAATAGTGTTATTACAATCAATTATGCAATTGGATAACATTATAAATACCAACAATACCTTTTAATGGCTATTTATAACCTCACTAGGAAGGCATATATTTGGTGGCAGGACCTAAAAAGAGTAAAAGGCATTAGGGAGAAAAACATTAACTGGAGTACGTTTAAGAAATATTTTAAGAAGATTTTTTTGTCTGAACAGTACTACGAGGATCGGGCTAAGGAATTTTATGAATTAAAACTGGGAATAATGAACATGAAAGAACTAAGCATTAAATTTCTAAGTCTGCTCAAATATGTGTCGTATATTGTGGACGAGAAGCCTAAGGTACAATGGTTTTTAAGCTACTTACCCTTTCAAATAAAAGACATAATTGAGTATGACAATCGAAAAAAATTAGAAGAAGCAATGAGAAAGGTGAATTTCTGTTATGAACAGAATCGCAAAAAGGAAAGTATGAGAAATTGGAAAGCTAAAAGAACTAATAATTTTGAACAGAGGAAGAAAGGTTTTGTACCTAACCGAAATTTTAATAATAATAACACACAAAAATTTTCTAATAAAAATTTCCAATGGAACAAAAGTAATTCACAGATAAATCGAAATGGTCAAAGAAGTAAAGAATCTGTTAATAATCACATTAACTATACCAAGAATTTTGAACAAAAGGAACCAGTAAAGTGCTGGGAATGGAATGGTCCTCATTATGCATAAGTTTGTCCCAACTGGAAGAAGACTATTAGCAACATACATATGATACAGGAGGAGATGAATGTTGGTGATCTAGCAAGGACAATGCCTAGGATCAATGAAGCACTGGAGAATAGGCAGGAGAATTACCAAACTTCCATGGTGGAAGTGGAAGGTAAGTTGAATCAAATACCTATATCTATTTTAATTGATCCAGGGGCTAGTTCAATCTATATTTCTCCTGATTTAGTAGAAAAATGTAAGTTATCAGTAGAAAAATTTGCAAAGTATTGGTTAGTCCAGCTAGCTACTGGAGCAAAAAGGAAGGTGATCAGCTTTCTTAAGAATTGTATTGTAAAAATGGATCAGTTTGAAACCTATGTTAGCCTTAATGTTTTACCTTAAGTTTCTTATGATATGTTAATTTGTATGGATTGGTTAGAACAAAATAGGGTAGTCTTGAACTGTTTCGATAAAACCTTTACTTGCGTAAATAACCATGGAGAAACAGTAAATGTAAAAGGAATCCCTAGGAAAATAGTTGTAAGACAGATTTTTGCTTTGCAACTTAAGAGAGTTGTTCATGTTGGAATATATTAAACCCACTCACAACTTAGGATAAAATAATTAATCATTATTTGATTAATTATTCACCCACTAGCTTAATTAGTTGGCATCCACTTGCACCTTAAAGTCAATACATGCCATCTATATCCTAGGAATGATTTATTTTCAATTTTGGGTTGATCTTGACCACCTTTTGACCATCCAAAATTAGTATAGAGGAATTTACAGCAGATTCTACTTTATTCTACTTTTTTTGTTTTTCTTGGTTTTCTATGGATAAGATAAAAGCTAGTCAACTAGGAAACTGGCAGCTTTTGTTTCCAACCCATCCTCCATTAGTTTTTCCCCATTTTCTAGGATTAGCATGTTTTTTCCATCTCCTTGACAACTCACTCATTCTTTTTCCAACTCATGAGGTCCTTGATAGATTTGGGAAGTGCTTTAGCCACCTATGGGGGTTTGCTATATTTTGGTAAGTCAGTATTTTTGAGCTTTATGAGTTGTTTCCAATCAATTCAATTTTCCTATGAGGGATGTACTATTTATGTACACTATTATTCATCATTATTCAATGGAAGGATACACACCAATATTCATCTCTTCATTCATGTGATTCAATTTCTTTTCTTCTCTCTGTTTTTTCTGTGTATGCTTGTGGGAATTCTTAGTAGCAAGGTCTATTTCCTATGCTTATTCTTAGCATAATTGCTCATAGCATTGATCTATTATTTCTACAATTCAGAAGGGATGCAAATCCTTTTCCGTAACAGTAATTAATGAAGAAAATACTAATAACAAAGAGATATTAAAACTGGAAGATATTTCGATCTTAAGAGAGTATTCAGATGTATTTATGGAAGAAATTCCGGGACTACCTCTGAAGAGGGAGTTAGAATTTACTATTGAGCTGGTACCTGGTGCAGTGCCCTTATCAAAAGCCCCTTATCGGATGAATATACTGGAATTAAATGAACTAAATTCGCAGTTAAAAAAACTCATTGATAAGAATTATATTAGACCTAGTGTGTCTCCCTGGGGAGCAATTGTTATTTTAATTAACAAGAAAGATAGAACTCTACGATTATGTCAACTAAATAAAATGACTATCAAAAATAGATATTCGTTACCCCACATAGATGATGTGTTTGATCAACTACATGGAGCAACGGTGTTCTCAAAGATTGATTTACGATCTGGTTACCACCAGGTCCGAATCAAAGATGAAGACATCTTTAAAACATATTTTAGGACGAGGTATGGTCATTACGAGTTTGTTGTTATGCCATTTGGGATTACTAATGCCCCAGCTGTTTTTATGTGTCTAATGAATAATGTAATGCATAAATACCTTGATAAGTTTGTGGTTGTATTCATTGACAACATCTTATTTACTCAAAGTCTGAAGAAGAGCATAAAGAACATTTAAAAATTGTCTTACAAGAGTTACAAGAACATCAACTCTATGCAAAATTTAGTAAATATGATTTCTTTAAGGATAAAATACAGTATCTGGTTCATGTGGTGACTAAAGAAGGAATTTATATTGATCCTGAAAATATAAAGGAAATCGAAGAATGGCCAGTCCCAAAATATGTAACCGACATACGATCATTCATGGGGACTACTGGATATTATTGAAGATTTATCGAAGGGTTTTCAATAATTGCAAATCCCATTACTTATTTACAGAAGAAAGGGAAGAAATTCGAGTGGATTCAAAAGTGTGAAGATAGTTTTAAAAAGTTAAAAATGTTATTAACCACCGCACCAATCCTAAGAATTGCTGAAACTAATAAAGATTTTATAGTATGTACTAATGCATGCAATGACGATTTAGGTGGAGTTTTAACTCAGAAAGGACACGTCATTGCTTATGAGTCTAGGAAGTTGAAGATTCATGAGAAAAATTATGCGACCAATGACTTAGAATTGGCTGCTATCATACATGCCTTAAAAATGTGGCGTCATCATTTAATTGGAAGGAAGTTTATATTAATGACACATAATAAAGGGTTAAAATATATGTTGGATCAGCCTAATTTAAACGCTAGGAAATCTAGATGGATAGCTTTCCTCAGCGAATACGATTTTGAAATCCAACATATTAAAGGAAAGGAAAATAAGGTTGCTGATGCTTCAAGTAGAAATGCAAAACTAAATTTTACAACAGCAATCATCACCTATAAAACATATTTAGAAGAACAACTAAAAGAAGGAATAGGACAAGATGAAATTTATATGAAATTACAAGCAAAGGTAAGAGAAAATTCAATTGAATGTTTAAGTATAAGGTATAGTTTAAGCGAAAAATGATTATTATTATACCAGCTTAGATCCAGCTTTACCCGGCTCTATCATGCGCCGAGAGGGATCAAATATTTCGAGGTGCAAACCGTGCTTCAACAATTGCACTCCAAGAAGTCATTCAAAGAAAACAAAATATTATCTCCCTTTAAATTCTAAGAAACCTAAAGGTTAAAAAAGAAAATGTCTCCATCGTCAAAATACTATTTAGCGAACCTTAACAATAATAAATGTATAGAACTAATGTTGAGCACCAGTGTCATTATATGGCTTATAAGGCTCATAACGAGGGATGAGTCCACGGGAATTTGTCTACCTCTCTTTATTGAGTCAAAACACTCTATACCTCCAAGACTCATATTCTTATCCAACATACTTCTCGATTCAATCCCATTTCTGGTACCATAGATCTAAAAACTTTTACATAAAATTATGTTGAAAACTGTGGCAACCAATTCCACGAATGTGAATTTGGCATCTTGTAGAGGTATAAGAAGTGCTATATAAATCCAAGTCTATGCAGTCAAAAAAATCTGAGCGATTTGTCTATTGTTGGCGAGGTTCGTCGTCATAAGCAATTTAATAAAGTGGTCCGTCGACCTTTCAAGAGTACGGAGAACAAATTCTTTTATCTTTTATAATGAAATACATGAAAATTATTAGATATACACAGAAGATTCATATCAGAGGATAAATAACCTAAATGTATTGTGTTTTCAATATTATATTTAAAACTTTTTCCTTGTTATGAAATATTGATAATTTATGAGTTCGCATTTTGAGAACTCTGCAACGATCATTCATGTACACAAATAATATTTTGTGTACATGCCAATGGATTTCCATAAGTGACTTGCATTTTCCTTTCATTAATAGGAACTGGGGCATAGTGTATCTATGACATAATTAAAGCACTTGGGGTCATTTATTTTTCAGGAATCCGTGAAATCTTGGCCACGCCTTTGTTAATTTGACATTGGTTAAAGCTACACTGAAGCTATATCAATATTTCCATAAAAAATGAAGGGAGGGGGTGGATATTTGATAGTAACCAAAATATTTAACCTCCTGATCTGTATATATTTCTTAACTGGGCAGCACTCCCTTGCCTGGATAGATTATTTACTGGGTGGGCAGGAGGCACAAGTATGGTTGGTAGACAATGGGCTAGTAGTAAGGGCTAAACAAGTGAGTGACCTTATGGATTTCACTCTTAAGACCTTAGGGAGCATGGGAATACTACTGGAAGTCCATTTCCTGATCCATACCCCATTCAAAGTTATAGTCCCTAGTCTATGAGAGATACTCTCGCATCTCTACGACTTGATGGTGTATTCCCTCTCCCTGCTGGTCGAGTCCCTCCGGGTCCTTCAATTCCAGGAAAATATGTGAAGTTACATATGCAAGGGTGCAGGTATTCAATTAGTATTTTTATACTGGGTTTTTTCTTGTGTAAAGTAGTTTGTTGCAACTCCATTTGTCGGGTTTGACTACAAGGTGGAAATATTCATAAGAATGGATTGAACTTTGCATCGATATCGATGCAACTTATGAATATATGAGTTGAAATATGGTGAACTTGATAAAGACATGAAATCCAGTCTTATGAATATTTTAGTTCACCCGGCAACCAACATGGTGAACAATGTTCCCACCTGCACTGTCACCCATGAGAAAACAACAACATAAATCTGCATTACCGGGGAGCTGTGACTAACCTGATCCGCCCGAGGAGAACCACGCAACGGAATCGAAGCAATCATCACACAGAATGGGATATCGGTGCTCGGGAGAGCGCCTATAACCCACCGAGATCACTATTACTCGGCGTTTCCTCACTAGCCGCCTGCAGAATGTGTCGTATAACACAAAATCGTGTGACAGGCTTGAGAACCCTCTGCCATGGAATTAGAAGACGATGGGAAAGTAGGGCTCTAACTCTTCCGACAGATTCGAACCCGCGACGGGCACGAAGAGATGCACCCAGACTCCTGTCCTGGCGTTGACGATGAAATCCTTTGTATAAACCCCCTGTGTGGGAGTGCTTTTTACGGGGGTTTTGGGTTGGAGCCAGTTCGCAACCCTCCGGTAAATGCTTCCATCCTCCCTCATCGACAGTTCGTTCACAAATTTAATGAATCTGAACAGTATTCTCATTCCTAGCGTGTAGGAGGTGGCCTTTGAAATTTGAAGCCCCGACATCTGCTACACTATTTTCGCCACTCTAACGCAAATCGATATTGATGCAGAGTTCAATCCAGTCTTATGAATATATATAACTTCTATAAAATATATATCTGTTATTAGCCGACATTGTGACACATGTGAGCTCCAGATTGAGCAAGGAATTACACTTCTACTTCATACCCTGCTGTAAAATGGAGGAGGTAATTATTAATCTGACTTGCTTATATATAGATATATAAGCGGACTTTTTTATGTGACATGTGTCATCTCCACGTTGAGCACGGAATCACACTTCTACCTCATACCGGGCTGTAGAATGCGCCTCTCGGCGCAATAAAGATAGACTATACATACCTAATGTACCCAAGATTAAGTTGTTTATTTTAAACGACATTCATAAGACCCCTTATTCAGGGCATCCAAGTTATCAGAAAACTATAACTATGCTAAGAAAGGATTATTTTTGGCCAAATATGAAAAATGAATTGGAAGAATACATTGCTAAGTTCTTTAATGTTAGCAAGTAAAGACTAAATATCAACATCCAGCTAGTTTACTTCAGCCATTACCTATTCTGTAAAATACCTCTAATACCTTAATGCTTAAGTCAGGTGTTTCTGAATTATGTGTCTGCAAAAACGTGTTTAGTAACCTTTTTACCAATAAGTCTTATACTGTATTCATAACATCATCATCATATAAGGGGAAAAATAAATAAACATGAATAATTATAATAATACCAAGGAGACAACCATATTCATGTGGTTCACCTCGTTCACGAGGCTACGTCCACCAATCATTTGCTAGTTCCTTTATTACTTTATTTCTCAAAGGTTTACAATTCTGCAATACCCAAGCTGCAAATTATTTACACAGCCTCTCTCTCATAGAGGTATTTCATAACACAAATGCGCCTTACATCAAGGCCTACCTTTTTGAAAGGACAGACATACCCACCTAGCAATTGCTTGTCAAAATTACAGATAAAAATAATTAGCATAATATTTTCATTGAATAAATTTGTCCATAGGCATGTTCTATATGTTCTCATTTTTTTCTATACCGAGAGAGTGTACTTTTATTCCTATCATACTGGAATACATTCACTAACTATAGCACTAGATGAGGGATGGACAACATTTTTATAACCGGTCATCATTCAAGACATAGGAAATAAAATAACATGGCTGCGACCTTATTTCCTTCGAGTTCCCTATATTTTTAATTATAGGAATAAACTAGAGGTTACTTTAGATAAAACATGCATATTAATCAATCTAATAATGTACGCAGAGATTACCAAATAAATCTCAGATAGTCCTCTAAAAGCACCATTCAATATATTAGTTTTTCTTTCTTTTATTAGATTTTCTATACTACACACACCCATATCTATTGACAGTGTATAAGACAGGTAACTCATACGGGGATAAGCCGTGATTGAGTCATATTTCCGATCCATAACCAAATGTGAAGCACGGATTGGACCGCGTAGGCCAAAAAACTAGGTAGATCGCAGATCATAGATATAACACGGAGGTTGATAGGTGTGAATCATATGGCTAAGTCTCTGAACCCGCTCATCATGAAGGGATTAGCTTCAGAGGAAACACAAAAAAACATAAACATTCAGAAAAAGGGGGAAGTCATACCTGTTTTGCTCACAACGTAGATCCCATCAACCTGCAGTGGTTTATGTAATGGGAAAATTGGCATTAATGGGAAACGCAGAGTTAAGTAATAAAATATGGATAAGGTTTTTCTCTCTTTTGTACTGAGTACACCCTCCAGTCAATACGCAGTGGTAACTTAAGAACAAACCTGGGTATCCAATCAATAAATATGTGCAAACATTACAATTGGGGATCATGTTAAAACAAAAAGGGATCGGCTCCGTACTCCAGTGATTTCCAACTATGCAAGGAGTTTAACAAGGTATGAGACATGAATTCACCATTGAGACACATCTAAATAAAAAACCAGCGAAGCTATACTCCAAAACGCATACCCAATGCATAAGCGGAGATCGGGGTTCCTACCATGGGTTTGTTTACACAATTAAATCACAGGTAGTGGAATATGTGACGCTCAGATCTAAATAAAAACCAGAGAAGTTATACTACAGATTCATCTTCATAAAATCAGGCAACATCAACCATGTAGGAATATATTAATCCCACTCACAACTTAGGATAAAATAATTAATCATTATTTGATTAATTATTCACCCACTAGCTTAATTAGTTGGCATCCACTTGCACCTTAAAGTCAATGCATGCCATCTATATCCTAGGAATGATTTATTTCTAATTCTAGGTTGATCCAGAATTAGTATACAGGACTTTACAGTAGATTCTGCTTTTTCTGCTTTTTTCTGCTTTTCTATAAAAGCTAGTCAACTAGGAAACTGGGAGCTTTTGTTTCCAACCCATCCTCCATTAGTTTTTCTCCATTTTCTAGGATTAGCATGTTATTTCCATCTCCTTGACAACTCACTCATTCTTTTTCCAACTCGTGCGGTCCTTGATAGATTTAGCAAGTGCTTTATCCACCTATGGGGGTTTTCTATATTTTGGTAAGTCATCCTTTTTGATCTTTATGAGTTTTTTCCATACAATTCAACTTTCCCATGAGGGAAGCACTATTTATGTACACTATTATTCATAATTATTCAATGGAAGGATACACACCAATATTCATCTCTTCATTCATGTGATTCAGTCTCTTTTCTTCTCTCTATTTTTCCTGTGTATGCTTGTGAGAATTATTAGTAGCAAGATCTATTTCCTGTGCTTATTTTTAGCATCATTGCACATAGCATTGATCTATTATTTCTACATGGTATTAGAGCTACAAGGTTGATCAATTTCTACAGAGTTGAGGAGTGCTTCCAGTCTCCTATCCCTCTCTGAAGAAGAGCTTCAAGATTTTCTCCTAGTTTGTTTTGCAGGTTGCAGAGATTTTATTCTTGAGCACATAAATTCAGCAATATGGATTCTTCATCAGCTATAATTCTTACTTCCTTCAACTACCACGAATGGAAAGCCAAAATCTCCATTCTATTGCGCAGTAGAGGATTATATAGAGTTACACTAGCTTTGGAGAATGAGCCCAATGCTGTGATTGAGAAAGCTACGTGGCATAATAGGTTGGATGAAGCCTATGGATTTCTTTTCCTCTCTATTTATCCTGATATAATCTTTCATCTATATGGTTTGACCACTCCAAACCAATTATGGACTCAATTGGAGTCTCTCTTTGGAGTTCAAGATGAGCTAAGAGCGCATCAATTGGAGATTGAGTTATTCTCACTGAGTCCAAGCAATTTTGAATCTCTTGAGGGTTTCTTCACCACGTTCAAGTCACTTTTTCTAATTCTCAAGCAATGTGGGATTGAGAAAGCAGATGATCAATTAATCCTTTCCATTCTTTCAAAATTGGGTCCTGATTACTCAGTTT
>LPNX011036268.1:86648-149306 GCA_001517045.1 Pseudotsuga menziesii
AAAAATGCCTTCTTTAAATTATTTTCTTGATTCACTAACAAAGGAGCAAGATAAATTGATCCATATGGGTGTCCTTAATTCTCCAAAGGGCAAGGATCATTCTCTCTTGGTTCAATGAAGCAATAAATTCAAATCAAAAGAGAAGCAAATTGTGAAGAAGCCAAAGTCAGAAAGTGAAGATGAAGATTCATATGAAGATTTAATGAAGAAAGTTAAGAAGAAAGGGAGCACATCCAAGTGTTATTATTGCATCAAGGGTTTTCATTCAGAGAATAAGTGTTTCAATAAGAAGATGGACATCATGTCTCAGCTTCTTGAGAAGCACAATATCAAAGTTCTAGATGAACTAGAGAAGCCTGTTGATTCCTCAGAACAATGTCATACTGCGTAGTTCCAAGGTGAAAAACTTATGCTTTGAGTGCCAGATTTCTCTCATTTTCTCATGTCTCTAATATAGATTTAATCTCTGATATATCAGAATCAGAAATATCAGAACCTTTCTTTGATAATCCTCCTCTCAGTCTACTAGATTCATTTCCCAAAAATTGTGATTTTTCACTAGATATTGACTTACCTTTGAGCAGCTCTTCCTCACAAGCTTGTATATCTGATTTAGAAGATTGTTTGTAGGCTGATATGCATGTCATGACACATATAATACCACCATCCATACTATCTACCATACCTCTGAATAATCCAAAGACTATACAAATCCCAAGATCACCAGCTGATTCCTCATTGGTCTCTTATGCAGTGATATTTATCTTACATGGTTTGAAGTCTTTCCTATCTTCAATTGGCTGGATATCCATGTATTTAGTCATATTTGGACTGATATTAAACATGTTTGGATATGTTCTAAACACTTATTGTTCAGATCTTAAGCCCATCCATCATTCATATTTTTACACCTATCAGTTTTCCCCAGTTGTTCATAATTTTCCTAGTCTAGCCCTATATCCTCATGAAGCCACTGAAGCCTTTGTCTTTGCTGTTCCATATGCTAATGTTTCTGGTATATTAGTGTTTTATTAGACTCATATCAGATCTATATAGGTGCTACATCATATTGGAAG
This sequence comes from Pseudotsuga menziesii, assembly GCA_001517045.1. Lineage (NCBI taxonomy): Eukaryota > Viridiplantae > Streptophyta > Pinopsida > Pinales > Pinaceae > Pseudotsuga > Pseudotsuga menziesii. The sequence continues at coordinate 87,725 of LPNX011036268.1, forward strand.
ATTGACATGTGATTCACATCACAATTTTGCAGCTATTCAGGGAATTGGGTGTGAAATAAATTGCCTTATTTTTTGTAATCTTTGGGAAGGAGTATGCACAGATCTCTTTTCCATTTAAGATTATGTTTGCAGATCAGAGTTTGACAGCAGCAAGAAGCATTCAGATAATGCTCCTACTTCATCAGATGATGAGATACAAGGAGTCTCTCCTCTTCCTTCTTGCAAGTTCTACACTCCAGTACATGATCATGGAGTTCATGATTTCTTCAACAAGTCTTCCATCCAGAAGCAGTTCACTCAGCTGATTCAAGTGGAGATAAGGATATGTTGAAGACATACATATTTAAAATTTTGTGCCTTGTCCTATCTTGAGGGAGGATTTTCCCCATGTGGTTTTTCCTCTTTCCTCACTTTTCTGGACATAATAATTGTAAAAGGGTGACCATAGCCTTGTTGCTGGGCCCTATATGCATCTATATGCATCTATATTTTTTGTCATACCATCATAAAGTTATACTTATAGTGGGGTGTAGGAATATATTAAACCCACTCACAACTTAGGATAAAATAATTAATCATTATTTGATTAATTATTCACCCACTAGCTTAATTAGTTGGCATCCACTTGCACCTTAAATTCAATGCATGCCATCTATATCCTAGGAATGATTTATTTCTAATTCTGGGTTGATCCAGAATTAGTACACAGGACTTTACAGCAGATTCTGCTTTTTCTGCTTTTTCCTGTTTTTCTATAAAAGCTAGTCAACTAGGAAACTGGGAGCTTTTGTTTCCAACCCATCCTCCATTAGTTTTTCTCCATTTTCTAGGATTAACATGTTATTTCCATATCCTTAACAACTCACTCATGATTTTTCCAACTCGTGAGGTCCTTGATAGATTTAGCAAGTGCTTTATCCACCTATGGGGGTTTTCTATATTTTGGTAAGTCATCCTTTTTGAGCTTTATGAGTTGTTTCCATACAATTCGACTTTCCCATGAGGGAAGAACTATTTATGTACACTATTATTCATAATTATTCAATGGAAGGATACACACCAATATTCATCTCTTCATTCATGTGATTCAGTCTCTTTTCTTCTCTCTATTTTTCCTGTGTATGCTTGTGAGAATTCTTAGTAGCAAGATCTATTTCTTGTGCTTCTTTTTAGCATCATTGCACATAGCATTGATCAATTATTTCTACAAACCATAATGAAGATCAATTTCAGATCTATTAGATGGGTTAGCTCATCGTTGGGTTAAAACACAGGATTGGAATCCCATAATGAAGATCGATTCTAGATCCTTAATGAATGAATCTATACAGTAAACAATAAAATGTTTTAGAGACAAAATCCAACACAGGAATGATATAGAAATGTTTACTTGATTTATTTAGCATTCGGCAGCTGAAAACATAACCTGTTTTGGAAGCACGTGTTCCCTATAATCAAACGTAGACCTGGCTTGTTCCAACTTCGATTTCGATCCCTTCTTCTTCCTTTCCACCAGGAAGGAACCCCTCTCTAATTACATAGGTATCCATTTACAAGAAAAACGCCCAGTTTGTTCCTCCCAGACCACGCAGATAGTCCTCCCTTCTCCCCTTTTTCCCAGAAATTTCCAGCTACTAAAATAATCTCTCCTCTCAGATCAGTCGGCATGAATCCTGGGTAACGTTTTAATGACTCAGAGTCAAGGAGTCTAACGTCTCCGTATATCATTCTCCTCAGCAATAAACACCAGAGACATAATGCTCCCTTAACCTATTGAATGTCAGAGGGAATAATAAAGCCTCCTTTAATGGTGGCTGAACATCAGGTATTTAAAATCTCCGGGTTCGTTGCTGATAGAGGGCGTGGATTTTCCTCCTTCAAAGCGCATATTACTCTCTCCAAGGCTAGCCACTGCTGGATTATTAAATCCCCCCCCCCCTTCTAAGCTAGTATAAAGCCATGTGGCAAGACATTTTGGCACTAAGAATACTTGTTTCAAGAATAGTTAACCATTAATGTAATAAACTGAAATTCCCTATGTTTAAAGTACTCACTCACTAGAGGTCAAATTTATTCAATGAGTTTTTATTCCTTTCAATGATCATTAGTTCAATAAGAGGGTGTTTTACTTTTAATACTAAGTCGGAAGGAAAATCACAACTCGTTCCATGAATACTTACTCCTTTTTCCTCGTGAGCATTTCCCCCTCCCCACTAACATTAATTAGGTAAGGATGTTTAGTGAGAACTAGTTCAATATACATATCTTTAATATAATGGCCTTAGGGTGTTGGAGTTATCTCCACTTCTCTTTGCTTGAAGTTACCCCCTTATTAAAGCCTCGATATCTTTAGGCCTTGATATACCATAAGAGCTTCCCTTAATACACGCTCTAAGTTAGAGATGTACTCTAACTTTCGGGGGAGCATCATACTTTCACTAGTGCAGTGTGCTATGACCTTTCGCTTACTAAGGTGTCTCTTATATTCTTTTTTTAAGTCGTAGAGCCATAGATATTAACTTACTTGTGTAGGTGTTGATTATTCCCTTTCTCATGTTTTATCGGTTAGTTATCGAACCAATTGAAGTTCCTAAAGGACTTCTATAGGTTCCTCCCCTTAGGGAATCTAGCTTTACGTTGCGTCAATGATTTATGTCTCTGATTTAATCACCTAATATTTCTAGGTTTTTCTAGTGGGGCCTTGGCCTTGAGCTTCTCACCAGAGAACCATTACACTAATGATAGACAAAATACTAGGGCATATAAGAGGGACATTACATATTCCTAGCTAGAAGTGGGAGATAATCACCCTTGATTTTATCACCAGACTACTTAGAAATGAAAACTTGAATGACTCAATAATGGTTGTTGTCGATAAATTAAGCAAGAAAACTAATTTTATACCTGTAAAAACTATTTATAAAGCTACAAATATTGCTGATATTTTCTTAAAACAAATTTTTCGTTTACATGGAATACCAAAAGTAATAATTTCAGACAAAGACCCTAAGTTTACAGGCAACTTTTGGAAGTCTTTGTTTAAAGGAATAAATACTACATTAAAATTTGGTACCTCTTTCCATCCTCAGACAGATGGACATACTCAAATAGTAAATCAAGTATTGGAGGATCTACTCAGAATGTATGTAAAAAAACAACCAGGTAAATGGGAAGATTACTTTCACCTGGTAGAATTTGCTTACCATAATCACTACCAAGCCTCAGTAAGATACAGTCCTTTTGAAATTTTGTATGGCAGGAAGTGCAATACCCCCATCTCATGGAGTTATCCATTTTACAGGCTAGTATTAGGACTTGAATTATTAAAAGAGATGGAGTTAATTTCAAAACTGGTTCAAGGTAACCTAAAAGTTGCGCAAGATCGACAAAAGATTCAAGCAGATCTTAAATGAACTCAAAAGGAGTTCCAGGTAGGTGAAAATGTCTTGATTAAGGTGAGACCTAAAAAGACTTCTCTGAGGTTAGGATGTTGTGCAAAGTTAGCACCCCAATATTGCTTATCTTTTGAAATACTGTCCAGGATAGGAAATGTAGCATATCAGTTAGCTTTACCACCAAACTTAAGGGTTCACAATGTTTTTAATATTTCTGTATTAAAAAAATATATACATGATGCTACTCATGTTATTAATTGGAATGATGTGCAGGTGGATCCCGAAGGAGATTTTCTAGTGGAACCAGATTGTACCCTCGAAGGGAGGGAGATCTCGCTTTGGAATCGCACTATTGGTCAGGTGAAGGTGCAATGGAAGCACCTGAGTCCAGAAGAAACCACCTAGGAATTGGAAAGTCATATGCGGGATGCATATCCAATTCTATTTCAGGGCAATTCTGAGGATGAAGAATAAATAACATCGAGGATGATGTTATAAATTAAGGGGGTGTGTATGTCATATGCCCTAATTTGCAAAACAATTTTATGTTTTTGAGGAACATTATGTTATATTTTATGTTAAATTTTGTAATTAATGACCAAGTGGGGTCAAGGATGATTTAATGTATTTTAGAATATTTTATTAATAAATAAATGAAATATGAGACAACAACTTACGGGAGCTGTTAAATGAGTGTTTTACTGGTCACTTGGTGGAGGAGGCTGGGTTGAGAGTAGATTTACATGTGGCAGCATCCTCAAGCTACTTCTAGCTGTTGTCGATGACAACTTCCCTATTTTTGTGGTCATAATTCCCCAAGAAAGTGGAACAGGAGTAGATGGCTCATTAAGTAAAAACTCACACAAAAGACCTAGGCATGCTAATAAAACTTCCCATTGAAGACAGCTGAGGCTTCTCATTTTGGATTTGTGATCATTTTGAGTGAATTAAGTGCACATGTGAATTCGATGGAGGGGACTAGATAAAGTAATTTTGAGGGGGATAAGTGTTGAATACTGAACTAGTGCAACTATTCTAAGCTATGTTCATACTGTTGTAAGCAAAACTAAGTTACTGCTCAACACTCAGTGGAATTGTAGAGGATTTCAATACCACACTCTCACCTAGTATTCTATCAGGTGGACCAAGAGACAAGCTTGGGGGTCCTGAGAATTGCAGTCTAGCTCTTCTCCAGGAGTTGGTTGGGAGGAACAACTTCCTTAAGATGTTGTCACCTCATCTATACTATAGGTTCTATTTGTTTAAGTTCAGTCATTAAATTATTTACTATATTTTTGTTTTATTGTTGTTAGGGATAAATAGGAAAATTATTTATGCTCTCAAATTTAGTAACTAGCTAGATTAGTGTAAATTAGTAGAGAAAATTCTAAGTTAATTGATAGATAGGAAAAATTACCTAAATTGTATTTTTCCACACCTTTTGCAAGGCAGTACTCTAATATAGTAGGTTTATTTATTTTCAAATAAGTAGATTCAATAAAATATGAATGCAGATGCAAATGATTACTATCTACATGATTTTGTGTAAATTTATTTATAGAACTTTAACTGTATTTGTGTTATTTACTTAAAGTATTTAAATAAACTAAATAAAGATAGAAGAAAAAGTCTAAGTAATACACACTAGTATGTGTAGTATTTTTATACATTAAAAGTAACAAAGTTACATACTATAAACCTAGTATGTAATCCTAATTAGATAAGATAGGAACAATAAAGTATCTAAACTAGGTTTAACTTAGTAAAAGAGTAAATTAGGTTAAATAATTACCGAGTTAGCTCACTTATGTAAAAATGTAAATTAGGGTTACTGAAACAAAATTACTAGCTCTATAAACCATTAAAAAGAATTACGGTTTACAAAAGATTGTTCTTTCACAACAGAATAAATTCAAAATTTATAATACCAAAACCTAGGAGTAAGAGATACATTTGTTCAATAATAACATTCTCATTCCTATTTCCAGAATTCATTGTAGTATTATTAATTTTACTTCTATTAAAATATTTCCTTACCAAACGTCCTCAAATCATATTCCTTTAAATAAGAAACAAAATTTCTTACTCGTCTATTTAACCCTAACCACCGAAAAGTAAATAATAATAAAATAGCTAAAATAATCAAAATATACATTAATTTAAACCAAATAGAGATACTGCTAATTCAGCCTTAATCTGTGAAAATCCTTTTAATATTAAGAACAAATTGAATAGACATAGCTTGGACTACAACCTTTTACATCTTTTGTCAAGGCTTAAAATCCTGAGCAAAAGTGTCTTAATATAAACAGAGTTCACAAAATTGAAAAAACAACCATCAGTTTTGGCTACGAAATCCCTTTACCAAAACGAGAAGTGCTGTAAAATTAGCCATTAAGTTATCTTTAAAAAACCCAGACAAATCCACAACTAATGACCCAATGGCCTGACAGTAAGAGTCATGAATTAAAGCTAGTTTTAAACATTGCTTTATAAGTTAATCATGGCTGAAAATGCTCCAAAAACTAATTCCTTAAGTCTTGAATGAGAGAGCCCGATTTCCTCCATTACAAACAACCACTAGGGATTTTAAAATAGAAATTTAAAAGAACAAACAAAGCAACTAATGACCACGGCTAAACAAACAACCACAACACACGGCAGTGCCATCAAATTCCACCATAGAACTTGTGCAGGAAAAAACCTGGGTGAAATCAAGGCTTACCAGGGTGTACGCCCTCATGGAATCCTGTGGGTAGAGTTCTTTAGCTTCAAGCTTGGGTATGGAGAGACTGCATTGAGAAATCCATAGTTTTGTTAGATACATTTAAGTCATAATATAATAATTTAAACCTGTGCCAAACAATATTGTAAGAAAAATGATTCCATTGTTACCTTATAGAGTCGTGCAACTATGAGGTCATGGAAATCCAACCTGAGCCTCTTTCATTTTGTCCACAAGTTAAAAATGGAGCACTGTCAAAAGGGAAAGTGCAGAATGCAGTGTTCAAGAGAAAAGCTCCAGCCACGACGAGGAAGATTCAAACCCACGGTACGAAAACCATTAGTAACAAGAACCTAGCACTCTTCACTCAACGACTCCCTTCACACTCGTTATAGTCATTAACACTCACACAGTACCAAAACACACTCAGAAAAACAATGGTGAAGACATCCCAAACCCCAATACTCTTTACACAGTCAAAACCACCTCACAATGGTAGTAAGCTTCTCACTCACACTTCTACACCAGCTTGTTAAGGCTCACAAATGCATGTGTGTGTTTTAATGGAGGTTCGACATCAAGCATGACAACCATGAGCTCACAGCTCGATCACTCCACAGCCCATACTAAAACAAAACACATTTTTAGGGTTTGAATCCAATTATATGGCGTCTCAAGGTCAACGAAAACCTAATCGATGAACATCAACCACGTGTCCACCCAATTATTTGCAAGTTATGGGTTTGTTCTATAGTTTCAAACTCATCCAACGTGCACAATCATTTTGTTCATAATTCAATACTCTATGATATCATTGCATAGTATCATAACCTTGTTTTGATTTCTTCACTTTATAACCATATAATTTGTATTAGAAAGGTGTTCACTACACTAGGGTTTTATGTAAAATTAAACTATAACTCTTGTATATATAAAATCTCCTCATTTTACTCAATTCCGATTGGTATTGGTTATTTACAAATCAAAGGAAGATGCACCAAATTACATGGAAATACCTAACCATAAGAATCCTTGAGCTAGGATTAGTATAATAATACACTTAGAAATTACAATATACTCATTGTAATTGAATATCATATAAAACAAGGTTTTTATATACAAGAAAACTAAGTAATAATACATGATTTAGAAGAATCACTAACAGAGAATGTTTAAAGTTTTAGAAAGAACTCAAACAGATACGAACAATACCATATTATAATCACTAACGACAAATATGTAGTTATGTTGCAAGTATGTTTAACATATCTTCTCATTTATAGAATTCTTAGGCCACTTTGCTTTTATTGGCAGAAGTAGAACTGTTCTTAATTTACACCATCTCAAAATGAAATATAAGTCTATAATTGAAATTACAAGAAGAAACGTTAATGGATCAAGTATTGTGGTGGTAAACTTAATGGCACTAAACCCATTCTTTCACAATAGTGTTATTACAATCAATTATGCAGTTGGATAACATTAGAAATACCAACAATACCTTTTACGGGGTCAAGCTGCAAACAACATTTTAACTAGCATTTTATGCTATGCTAGTTGAGTATTATTCTTGATTTAGAAATTTTACTGGTAACAAAACTGCTTACCTGTTTAGAACCTGTAAAAGAAGCATCACTTCACTACGTTAGTTGTAAGCTAAGTAAGCCCCGATCTCATCTAAGATTCCTTCCTACTTGACAAAAGAAAGTAATAACACACTTAGCATCAGATAAAGATGTAGTTTCCTTTCTTGCCCTTCTAAAACATAAACTGTTGTGTTTAACATCCCTAACATAGTACTTTATGATAAACTAATAAATTATATAGAACTAAAGAAATACAATTCTCATTGTCAATTACTAATGTTTGAGTAACTGCTAACAATTATTGGTTCATAGGAAATGACATCCTTGAACATTTTATGTTACACAAAAAATTTTAAATTTTATGAATTTTTGGGTTATTACATTAATGTTAGCTCACACAAAGAAAAACATAAATATTCTAGTGAAAGTAGTGAGAGTGACAACAACCCGAAAAAGAGAAAATATAAACCTTACGAAGAAATTTCTTGAGAGTTTAAGAAGATAAAACCCCCAATGTTTAATGGTGAGGTGGAAAAATGAGAAGAAGCCGAGGCATGGCTGTCTGAGATGAAAAAAATATTTTCAAATCTATAATTACTCAGACAGGCTCAAAGCTAGAATTTGTATTTATAACTTAACTCGAAAAGCTAATATATGGTGGTAGAATATAAAATGAGTGAAAAACATTTGAGAAAAGTATGTAACTTGGAGGACTTTTAAGAAATACTTTAAAAGAAAAGTTTTTTCTGAGAAATATTACAAAAAAAGGGGTAAGGAATTTTACGATCTTAAGCTAGGTTCAATGACTGTGAAGGAACTAAGGAGCAATTTTTTAAGTTTACTACGATATGTACCTTATATAATTGATGAAAATCCTAAGATACAGAGGTTTTTGAGTTGTTTACCATTTAGCTTCAAGGATAGAATTGAATACGACAATCAAAAAACCCTTGAGGAAGCAATGCGGAAGGTTAATTTCTGTTATGAACAAAGCATAAATAAAAGCGAAGGTGTACCTAACTAGAAGATTGAAAGAACAAATAGTTTTGAATAAATAAGGAAAGGATTTAAGACCAACAGAAATTTCAGAAATAATTCCCGAAAAGATCCTAAGAATACTAATAAGGGGACATACTTCAAAACACTAGTGGAAAATGAGAGATTAGTGACCAAAATCCTCATATCAATGACCACTTTTGGTTTGGCGATCGCTGGTGGCTAATTTACAGTCTTTTATTACGCGACCAAAATTGGTCATTTTTATTTTGGTCATTTATAGCTTGTCGGTTGGTCATTAAATTGGTCATATATTTGGTCATTGATTTGGTCATGTATTTGAATCAATGACCAATTATATGACCACATGACAAGCTAGAATATGACCAAATTTGGTCGCGTAATAAAATACCGTAAATTAGCCACCAAAACTGCTTTTTGGTCATTGATATGCGAATTTTGGTCATTTTTTGGGTCATTTATATCTCATTGTTTGGTCACATATCTCTCAATTATTGGTCACTAATTTAGTCATTTTTAGTCTCTTTATGTGTGGTCATTATATTTTAGTAGTTTGAATGGTGTCCATTATTAATCAATATAAATTTTTAATATGATATTATGTTTAATTAAAAAAAAGAATCATACATTTATTCTTATCTAATACACTTGTGAATTATGCAGTGTCACATTATAATTAATTATAACACTTGTAAATAATATCTATTACACATGTAAATCATACAATGTCACATTAATTAGTTAATAATTACAACATTGGTACATAACATAAATTACAACCATATATATAAGTTTTAAACCACAAATTATAGTATATGAGATGTCAAAAGTATTACAATAAATATGATTTTTCTCAAATACTCATATTAATTTCCATATAACTTTACAGGAAAATCATCAATTTTCAAAATATTACAATGGCTAAACCATCATACTTGCACTTGGCTGCAAAACCATACTTAGATCCCACGTCAACAGCTTCAAAACCATACTCAGCACTAAACCATACTTAGATCCCACGTCAGCAGCTTCAAAACCACACTTAGCAGCTTGAAAGCTTTAACATCGGATTCTTCATACTGAATGGAAAATCTTCAATAGCAGGTTCTTCATACTCAATGGCCCACTTATAAGTTAAGCTCACTCCTACAAAATCCAATAAAAAAATATCACTTGTAAAGTAGAAAAACAATGAAGCAAATTATTTATCTTGTTCAACAACTAACAACAATAACCAAGATCATGTGCAAAATAATAAAATCTAATCTAACAAATTCAATTTAAGAATTGGTTAAAATTAAACTTGAATGGATAAATCTACAACTATTTAGTACCTAAGAAAAGTAAAACTTAGCTCTAAACCAGGAAATGGATTTCAACAAGAAAGATAATCAACGAATCCACAAAATAATTATGCTCGACTGCACGGGTAGAAACCTGCATACATAGTGCAATCTGTGAATGAGTTCACCCATATATGTCATGTGGTTAGTGAATGACATGACAACTATGGAAACTAATGAATTATTTAGAACCCCATCAAACTATTGTGATGTTATACTCAACCACCAGTATAATCAAAACCCATCAAATAGCATCAACATTCCCAATTTCCTACATGCCTACCTTGTCCTTGTTTCAAACATATATTTGTATATAAACAAACGAAAATTATAAAAAGTTCTTTTTAACTTGTCAGCCTCAAAGTGTTCATGACATAGTTCAGGCATCAAGCCAACAACCATCATATTTTACCCTCTATATCTATATATAATCAAAAAAAATCATGAGTTTTTCTTTCTTGGACTCTGGACTCTGGAAAATTCACTTAATATTCACTCAAAAAATTTCATGAATTTTATCTATATATACATACATATTCTAGTGACATGCCATAACAACACAATGACATTCATACATGAACCACATCCATACAACCTAGCCACTTTGGAATAAAATCATATATACTAGTATATGCAAAAAAATACTTCTATGAATTATAATCACGAATCTAAAAAGAACTACTGCTTGTTATTTTTTTTTCCATTTGAACTCATTTGGCATGTTGGACAGTTGGGTTTCCTAATAGTAAAAGACTTCTAGGAATGTAATATCTGCATACCAGTGGTAAAATTGTTTGAAATAGCCTTAATATCATCAGTCATGGCCTGTGCTTTTGATCTGATAAACTTTGCCTTCAAAATATGAACTTTTGATCTGATAAAATTTAGAATCACTTGTGCTCAACACATACACACAACCAATTTATGCAAATAGATTAGTCCATAATCACCTAAGAATGGCACTAAAATCATACCAAATGCAAGCATGCTTCCTTGTGTCCTTGTGAAATAGCGATCTGGGTGGATTTCTATAATACTGATTGGTCACCAGCCTCTGTAAAAATAGCACAAAAGAGATAAGAGTTGGTAGAATATTTTGAAATCTAGACATTCAGATAAATATAATGTTTAGTGTTATATAATCCTGTTGTGTGGGAATGCACCCCATTTTTTGTAAGTAAATCCCATAAGGTATCGATGCAAACAATGTAATAATTTATAAATAAAGTGCATGATCAATATTGTCAAGATCAAACAAACCATTAGATAGGGTCATTGATCAATCTATTGATATTGTCAATAACCTTAGGCTATGTAGAGACCTAGTCCCAAGCTGAATAGGTTAGTTATTATCTCTATTACGAACTTATGCTATTAGTTGTACTAGTGTACTCTTATTCTCTGAAATATAACCAAGCTATGCCATTTCGACAGTGGGTTTTCCTCCTCCTACTTAGGTTTCCCATTTAAATCCAAGTGTGTTATAGTGTGTATGTTGCTATTGTTTTCATTATTTCATTACTGTTATTTTGTTTGATGATAATATTATTGATCTGCTGCATTTGTTTATCATAATCATGGTTATATCGTTATTCTATTCGTAGACTTCATGATAAACGAAACACTTGGTTGTGAAACTATATTTACTGCTACTTTTTTGCAGGTTGAATCCTTTTGAAAACCAACAACATGATTTGGATACAAGTTTCTGTATGAAAACATAATGTTGTATGTAGGTCCAGACCTCCATGCATAACAACTACTTTCAATTTGATAAGGAGAAAACAAAATGTAAATGAAATTTACCTTTGGGAGGAACAATCACTATAGGGAAGCTTATATGGTGAAAGTAGTAATCACTCACACTCCCTTGCAATACACTTCAAACGATAGAAGATGTCAGAAACAACAAAACATTTGAACCAAAAATAGCACACTCGCATTTTAGATATGCTCTAACTTTTAAACACAACTTTAAGCTTACAAGGAGATGCAGTGTATTCAAAATAAAAGGGTCTTACCTCTTGATTATCCCCAGTCCTCTTGTTCCCATTACAAGTGCAGCGGGATTGATTCTTATAGCTTCATGACAAAGTGCTTTACCTACGTCACCCTCTATAATCCTAGCTGCTTTTTTCACCTTTTCTGTGGAAAAATGACAACATAGCAGTCAAAACCAATGGACTAACATTCTCTAAGAACTACACTTACAATGTTTCTTATTGGAATTAGCATGGAAACTTCATATGCTTCTATTGCAATCCTTTCCATTAGACCTTGTGTGGCATCAAACAACACCTCGTCATCTGAATCTGTGCTTTGAAGCATATCACAATGAAATAGAACTGTTATCAGTATGAAATCATCTATGGTACAAAAGAAGGTAAGTTTAATTAGAAGCCCAAATATATTTAACTAACTCCAAGAAAACTCTTGTAATGATTCAAAATGTGATATGGAACATGATCATCCAACACATAAATTTATTAGCACAAGCTATTCAGAAGTGAGTTACAACTTGCCCCAAAAGGAGAGAGGGTAGGGTGTTAAACTATGAAAACGATATTATCACAAAATCCATATAGACCAAGTGCAGCATCTAAAATTTGTGCATCCTTCTCTCTGTAGAACTAGAGAGAATCATGACTTGAGTATATTAAACTACTATGATGTTAATTCACAAAAAGTTGCCTTGCTCAAATAAGACAGACATATTGCAGGTGGATAGATTGGACATAAAACCAATAAAGGTGTTATTATCAATAAAAAATTAAATGCTATGGATTCTGGAAATTATAAGAATACTTTTATATATGTAGAACCACAAATTGGACAATTGAAGGGAGAAATCAATTTTTCAGACTTCACTGCTACTTCTTGTACCATCCTCAATGGAGGAAGCTAGATCTCAGAGTCACTCAGACTACTCGTTTGTATAAGGTAAAATAATTTTGTCTGCAAGATCAAGGTGAAGCACAAGTAGCAAGAGAATGGCATAAGAAAGAACGAGGGGAAGCACAAGTGCCTAGTATTTTTGGCATATCTGACTCATTCACACCATGTTACTATATTGCATTAAAGCACTGGATTTCCTAGTCTGTATAGCTCAGCAACCCTGTTGGCATAAGATCGACCAAACACTATAGTGTGTATGTTGCTATTGTTTTCATTATTTCATTACTATTATTTTGTTTGATGATAATATTATTGATCTGCTACAATTGTTTATCATAATCATGGTTATATCGTTATTCTATTCGTAGACTTCATGATAAACGACACACTTGGTTGTGAAACTATATTTATTGCTACTTTTTTGCAGGTTGAATCCTTTTGAAAACCAACAACATGATTTGGATACAAGTTTCTGTATGAAAACAAAATGTTGTATGCAGGTCCAGACCTCCATGCATAACAACTACTTTCAATTTGATAAGGAGAAAACAAAATGTAAATGAACTTTACCTTTGGGAGGAACAATCATTATAGGGAAGCTACTATGCCGAAAGTAGTACTCACTCACACTCCCTTGCAATACACTTCAAACCATAGAAGATGTCAGAAACAACAAAACATTTGAACCAAAAATAGCATACTCGCATTTCAGATATGCTCTAACTTTTAAACACAACTTTAAGCTTATAAGGAGATGCATAGTATTCAAAATAAAAGGGTCTTACCTCTTGATTATCCCCAGTCCTCTTGTTCCCATTACAAGTGCAGCGGGATTGATTCTTACAGTTTCACGACAAAGTACTTTACCTACGTCACCCTCCATAATCCCAGCTTCTATTTTCACCTTTTCAGTGGAAAAATGACAACATAGCAGTCAAAACCAATGGACTAACATTCTCTAAGAACTACATTTACAAGGTTTATTATTGGAATTACCATGAAAACTTCATATGCTTCTATTGAAAGCCTTTCCATTAGACCTTGTGTGGCATCCAACAACACCTCATCATCTGAATCTGTGCTTTGAAGCATATCACAACGAAATAGGGCTCTTATCAGTATGAAATCATCTATGGTACAAAAGAAGGTAAGTTTAAATAGAAGCCCAAATATATTTAACCAACTCCAAAAAGACTCTTGTAATGATTCAAAATGTGATATGGAACATGATCATCCAACACATAAATTGATCAGCACAAGCTATTCAGAAGTGAGTTACAACTTTCCCCAAAAGAAGAGAGGGTAAGGTGTTAAACTATGAAAACAATATTATCACAAAATCCATATAGACCAAGTGCAGCACCTAAAATTTGTGCATCCTTCTCTCTGCAGAACTAGAGAGAATCATGACTTGAGTATATTAAACTACTATGATGTTAAGTCACAAAAATTTTCCTTGCTCAAGTAAGACAGACATATTGCAAGTGGATAGATTGGACATAAAACCAATAAAGGTGTTATTATCAATAAGAAAGTAAATGCTATGGATTCTGGAAAATGTAAGAATACTTTTATATATGTAGAACCAAAAATTGGACAATTGAAGGGAGAAATCAATTCTTCAGACTTCACTGCTACTTCTTGTACCATCCTCAATGGAGGCAGCTAGATCTTAGAGTCACTTAGACTACTCGTTTGTATAAGGTAAAATAATCTTGTATGCAAGATCAAGGTGAAGCACAAGTAGCAAGAGAATGGAATAAGAAAGAATGAGGGGAAGCACAAGTGCCTAGTCTTTTTGGCATATCTGACTCATTCACACCATGTTACTATATTGCATTAACACACTGGATTTCCTGGTCTGTATAGCTCAGCAACCCTATTGGAACAAGCTCGACCAAACACTATAGTGTGTATGTTTCTATTGTTTTCATTATTTCATTACTGTTATTTTGTTTGATGATAATATTATTGATCTGCTACGATTGTTTATCATAATCATGGTCATATTGTTATTCTATTCGTAGACTTCATGATAAACAACACACTTGGTTGTGAAACAATATTTACTGCTACTTTTTTGCAGGTTGAATCCTTTTGAAAACCAACAACATGATCTGGATACAAGTTTCTGTATGAAAACAAAATGTTGTATGCAGGTCCAGACCTCCATGCATAACAACTACTTTCAATTTGATAAGGAGAAAATAAAATGTAAATGAACTTTACCTTTGGGAGGAACAATCACTATAGGGAAGCTGCTATGGTGAAAGTAGTACTCACTCACACTCCCTTGCAATACACTTCAAACCATAGAAGATGTCAGAAACAACAAAACATTTGAACCAAAAATAGCATACTCGCATTTCAGATATGCTCTAACTTTTAAACACAACTTCAAGCTTACAAGGAGATGTAGAGTATTCAAAATAAAAAGGGTCTTACCTCTTGATTATCCCCAGTCCTCTTGTTCCCATTACAAGTGCAGCGGGATTGATTCTTACAATTTCACGACAAAGTGCTTTACCTATGTCACCCTCCATAATCCTAGCTTCTGTTTTCACCTTTTCAGTGGAAAAATGACAACATAGCAGTCAAAAACAATGGACTAACATTCTCTAAGAACTACATTTACAAGGTTTCTTATTGGAATTACCATGGAAAATTCATATGCTTCTATTGCAAGCCTTTCCATTAGACCTTGTGTGGCATCAAACAACACCTCATCATTTGAATCTGTGCTTTGAAGCATATCACAATGAAATAGAACTCTTATCAGTATGAAATCATCTATGGTACAAAAGAAGGTAAGTTTAAATAGAAGCCCAAATATATTTAACCAACTCCAAAAAAACTCTTGTAATGATTCAAAATGTGATATGGAACATGATCATCCAGCACATAAATTGACCAGCACAAGCTATTCAGAAGTGAGTTACAACTTGCCCCAAAAGTAGAGAGGGTAGGGTGTTAAAATATGAAAACAATATTATCACAAAATCCATATAGACCAAGTGCGGCATCTAAAATTTGTGCATCCTTCTCTCTGCAGAACTAGAGAGAATCATGACTTGAGTATATTAAACTACTATGATGTTAAGTCACAAAAAGTTTCCTTGCTCAAATAACATAGACATATTGCAGGTGGATAGATTGGGCATAAAACCAATAAAGGTGTTATTGTCAATAAGAAAGTAAATGCTATGGATTCTGGAAATTGTAAGAATACTTTTATATATGTAGAACCAAAACTTGGACAATTGAAGGGAGAAATCAAGTCTTCAGAATTCACTGCTACTTCTTGTACCATCCTCAATGGAGGCAGCTAGATCTCAGAGTTTCCAAATATTGATCTATAGTGCTTTCCAAAAGAAAGGAGAATTTACACTGTCAGTGATTCCCAGTTTTAAATCAATATGCCCAAATGATTCATATTTGTTGACTATACAGTAGTTATGTTCTAGAATGGTTCCAAAACTCATCAAATGCTTAAAATAACATGATTCTCTTGTATATATCAAGGAAATAAAACTATCAAGGTGACCAACACAATTTCCAAAAATAAAGTATTAAATCAAGTGTGAATTTCAAAGGTGTATAGTATGTATGCCTCAAGCAAACCCAATGAAAGAACGGATATGAATGTCATAGCATGTATTGCTGTTGGAAATTGCAGCTCTTCTTGTGTTTCAATATGCATGCTATCTCCCAATTTATTTACTTCAAGAGTGATGAAAAGGATTCCAAAGTTTTTGCACCAAGTATAAACACAATCCCAATGTCAGTATTGTAATTGCAAGGTAGTGATATGTAGTTCATATTTGGTTTATGGGAAAGTTGCCAATACTAAACTTACACTTATGAAATTATACTAATAATAGAAGAAATCAATTAATCAATATGTATGCCAAGTATCACTGTGGGATAGAGATAATACCCAGGTATGACAAATGCCAATGAAAATCAAAATAAAAATCTTCAACTTAAGAATGCAATTTTCAGTATGATAGTACACAAGATAAATACGATGACAAATGTTATTCAAGATGCCCAGTCAAAGGATAAATACATATGTAATGCTTATGGGAAGAATTCCAACAAGTTGCAGAGATTAATAATACTGATCTTTACCATTAAATAAGCATCCAAAATAGATCAGATGGTAAAGCTTTATGATCTTCTTCTGTTTATGTTTTAGGTGTCCAATAGATGGCTGGATGAGAAGACAATCACAATAAAGTAGGTGCCTTGTGGTAGGATGGAATTATGGGAAGACAAACCAGACAAATTTTAACCAACAGTGATCTTTAGGACTATATTAGGGCCTAGGGTGTGCAACGTTTGAGATTTTATAGCTTAGGTGTCAAAGGGATGTTGGTAGGTTGGTGTAGGGTCAAATGAGATAAGGAAATATGGTGATGGTGGCCTCCTTTATGAATCTACAATTAAGAGTTTATGGAGGGCTGAGAGGGATGAAGATGGCTGAATAAGGAGCCTAGAGCCCTTGCATTGAAGGTTTATGGCCTTGGGATCATGGAGGAAAGCATCCAATCCAAGGTGAGTGTAACACAGACCATTAAGTTCTATAGGCCAAATCAGTGATGCAAATGGCCTTGCATTGAGGGATAAGTTGGCTAGGGTTGAAGGGGATGGTAGCTAGGCTAGTTTAGGATGATATGAGTGTAAAATAGGGATTCCTATCAATTTTTTTACAATGTTTTTACGTGCCTTTGAATTTTTGATCACTATGGTCAAACAAAGCAACAAGTGCATCTTCAAAAGATAATGGTGTGTTCCCTAGATCCTCCATTCTCTCATCAATGGGTGACTAGTACAACTGGAAGGTTTTGTTTTACAGGGGTGTAATTTATCATTTTGCATTAAGAGAACAGGGCGGTAAACAAGCATTTATATAATCAACAAGTCTTAGAGGCCGAATCAGACCTTCAAAACACAACATCGCACTCACAGTGGGAGAGAACACAACATTGCACTCATAGTGGGAGAGTCTATTAGATGCTAGAATTATTCTACAACCATTGGAAGTGTTTCTCTTTGGGAGTGGACTTTCTACTTCAACTAGTTTGCAGTATGAATCATACAATGATTCACCCATTTTTAACTTTTAGCTAAAAATAAAGTCCTTGGTTCAACATCTTCGCTTCAAAACAAATTTAGTGTTGGATGTTGCGATATTTTAGGTCTTTCCCACATGGTATCCTCCAATGGAAAATCCTTCCACTGAATGAGGTATTCTAACAGTACCTTAGTCCTCAACTTATTTTCTACAGTTACCAAAAAATACCTTAGAATCAGAAGAATATTTCGTTTATCATTTAGGGGAGGTAAAACATTGAATTTAAAAAAAAATTCCATACCACTTTTTTCAAGTATGAGACATGAATGGTTATGCACTCATGACCCTGATGGCAGCTCAAGTATATGCAACTCGTCCCACCCTTTATAGAAACTTATAAGGTACATGGTATTTAGGTCTAGGTTTCTCCACCCCTTTATCTTTAAGAGACCTCTTCTTGTAAAGGTGTAGCCTCAAGAAAACACAATCTCCCTCTTCAAATTCATACTCACTGTGGTGTTGGTCCTGTTAGGATTTTATACTATCATGGGCTAGTCTGAGAATCTCCTTAACTTTCTAAATATGTTGTCTTTTCTCTAAGAAATTCTCAATAGCTATCATTTAATTTAAAGAATATTGACATAAAGATAATGGAAAGAAGAAAGTAGAGGCACCGCATGTACCTATAAAGGTCACTAATCTAGAAGTGGTTGTGCAAAAATAGCAGGAGACCCTTAAACTTATCTGATTGTATAAGGATGGGGATCTACATCCAGCTAGAGGGATCACCAGTTCCAATGTGCCACCCCACAATACAACCAATTGCAGAGGTAAGAATTCGTACTAAATATTGCAAGCACAAAAGAGGAGGATCCTTGGGAGTTGTTCAAAGATGATCATATATCCGAACCAGGATTGGAACCTGAAGAAGGCAATAATTACAATCTTGTGACTGGGTTGGTTTTTCTATGAGTTTTCCAGGGATTTTTTTTCAACATTCAGAAAAAATACAAATCGATATCATCAACCTCAACCTCTCCTAGACTTGAAAAAAATACTGAAAATAAGTAAGCAATTATATCACATTCAAACTGACCTGCACTTATAGAATAAGCTTTTTCATTTGATGATTCCAAATCCAGATATAAATTCTTCAAAAGATGGATAACGACTTCTTGCAAAACCTTTTCAAGATAATTTTTCAGACAGTGATTTTGAATAATTTTACAATTGGGAGGTGCTGGCTTGAGCCACTAATACCAGCAGTAGTGGAAGTCTATAAAGTTCAACATATGTAGAAAGTCAACAAATTGCATAAAGAAAAGACCTCAAAAAATAGAATATAATGGATGTGCAATATTGTTGATCAATTGAAATCTGAATGAAGATGTTATGAACAGGATGATGAAGTTATGTAGGAGACAAAACATGATTTTTGAAAATGGAGAAATTTGATGAAGAGCCCATTATTGTGGGTGGAAGAGTTGAGAAGGAAACCCAAAACTTAAAATTTGGCTTGGAGAATAAATAACCTTTTTCGTTGAAAGTCCTTATAGAAAATCGCCCCAAGGGGTTGCACCGCATAACATGGACTTTCTTCAGCTTAGATGCTAGGTCTAAGGGGTGTCTATCTTGCCAAATTCACTTGGGAATTGCAACCAGCCTCCCCCCTTTCGAACAAGCCAATTGGGTGGGAAAGACCAAAGGGATAATGCAACCCTGGTGAGCAACTCAATTCGAACAAGAGTTTTGATTGTGAAGACTTCTGGTCATTAAAATTCCTTACAAATCTTGAATTCTTCAATATTTTTTGGTGTTGAGTCAAGCAAGAATGCTTGATAGTTGGTTCAGGGAGGATGTTGGAATAAGGAAACTTTCCATCTGTAAAATCCTAAAATAGTAGAAACAAAATACTCGAAATGATCCCACCAAAGGCAATTTAACTGAAGGTAACCTCACCAGATCTGACCTCCAGATTTGTCTAAGCCAACTCCTCCAAAGGAAAACCAACAACTGATTCCACCAAGCCACAAATTCCACCAATTATTTGGAAAGAAACTTTAAGGGTGAATCATAACAGACTATTGTACCAGCATCCAAAGACAAATGAATCCATCTTCGGCTGGTTAAGTAGTTAGAACAAGTAGTCGATCGATAACTGGTTGTAAGCTGCTTGATAAAAAACAAGAATGTTCACTAAGGTACTTCTACATGGTAATTCTACTCTTGAATATTTGCTGTCTTCATTTTGGTAATAATCATTTGTGCAAACTTTCCATATCTAATTATGTGACTCATCTTACATCCCCATGCCAAACACATCCTATTTGCAATTTTTATTTGATATTTGCATAAATACTATATCAGACTCTTGTCAGTGACCTTGACATCCCCAAATATTTACCAAGTTTCGTTAATTAGGTTACACCTAGAAACATTATTGAAGGCTCAAATAAGCTTAAATTAAGAGATAAAAAATCTTCAACGAAAGCAAATTGTTGTTGTTAAAACACGTCAAAAGATAAATAAGTCCCAAAAAATATAAGAATATGAAAATGTACAGCATATGACATTTTATTCTTGGATCTAGATATTGCTTGTGCACATTTCTCAGTGGATCATATAGACAAAATAATTTTAAAATATAAACATAAATACAGTTCATGCTAATGATGTGACTTGCATGCAGCGGGGAAAACTTTAACAAGAACCTGAAGTGGGACACAAAGGAGATGTAGCAAAGTCATGGAAAAAAGTTCTACACAACAGTCTGTTTCTATCAGCAACAAGTCCCCAAGGGAAATGGAGAGTTGACAGGTCTCAAATCTCTTTTTATTGATGTTAATGTGAAAAGAAGCTCTAGGAGAGTTCTAGACACTTTTGTTTAATTAGTATTTCTTTACTTGGATAACATTTTAGCATCAACGAGTGTTCTATGAATCTATACACTCCTACAATCTTGTGGACACTGTACACTAATTGTACTGTCTGGTCCCATTGACCTATTCCCTGGTCATTTGTGGACATGAATTAAGTTATCTTATGTAAGATAGAACTGGAATTTAAGCAAATGCTTTTTCATATTATCTAGTACAACCTATAGGATTCATAGTGAACTTAAACTGACTTCAAAGTTCTGAAAGGCAGTACACAAGATGATATTTTGATTTTGCTTAGCTGAAATGATAAACAACATAGAAATTTAGAATGAGAGTTCAAAGGTAGGAAAACTCTATTTCTACATTGACAATTGAAGTTAGGTCAAAAGTACTTATTTCTTACTGTTTGATCTCCTAGGGGATGACTAGTTATGCTCATAGGGTACGTATACATAGTCCATCCAGAGGCTTCACTCCTGCACTTTGTTTCTGCAAGAAATGAGGAGATATGGTATGAAAGAAATCTCAAAGTTTGTACCCAAAGCCTCACACTCTTTCAATATACTAAGCAGAAACACCTTGAAGAAATTTCATGCAAGGTCCCATAAATATGCCAACTTAGTTAAGTAATTTCACTCACTGTAACACAAGCTTCTCAGCAGAGGAATATTTCCAAACACCCCTGCCTCCTATTTCTTGATTTTCCAATTCTTCCAATAGCCTTTAATCCAACCCTCAGATAGCCCACCAAGATTTTAGGCACCATGGGCCCCTAAACATTGAAAATGGGAAAGGAAAAGGAACAACTTTCAAGAAATTGTAGTCTAGTAGTTTTCACCTATTCAGACAGAAACTTCTTTGCAGAGTAAAACAACGATCCTTGTTATGGGTTGAGTTCCCCAATCTCCAACTAACCTTCAAGCCAATCGACTAAGCTATTAGAGACAATGTTCCCCCAAGTAAGGAAAATAGGAAATGGGAGACAACAATCAACAGATTGCTAAGAACAAGAACAACCATGGCCTCATAATTATAAGAAACTTGAATCTCTTAGGATATCAAAAGAAACATGGAAAACTCTGAGAAACAATTTTCAAAAGCAGGCAAAAAATTTCCAAGTAAAATCTGTCATCTTTTCACAGCTCGTTTTTCTCTTCACCTCTCACAAAATGTGTTGTTGTGTTTTTCAGGTTTTCGGGCCTATGACAAGGTGATCAAGTGGCAGGTCTCTAGTTCCATGTTAATCTACTGCTCTGTTTTGGGGTCAGATGTAACCAAGCCCAACCATTGCTACTCATTGTAACACTTCCTTGGAAAAGGATTCCAAGAAATTTCAATCATTCCTAGTGCATTTTGGCAGGGGCTGGATGTCATGCCCCTTTCTGTAGTGATGTGAAAGATGATAGTCCCTTTGCTTAGGGTTCTTGGTCCAAATGAGAACTTGTTAAACAGTCCCTAGACATGGATTTTATGTTTATCATGCTCTTTATTATTCTACACAGTAAAAAATGGCTTCATCATGGGCCAAGTGGCTTGTGTTGACCAGCCAAACCTCTGTGAGAATGTTGGTGCCTAATAAGCACAGAGTTATATTTGAGCCCTGAGCTTTGTTAGCTCAAAATCAAAATTATGAGTGGAAAGAAGGTTCTAAACTTACTAGAATTTAAGTCTGTTAAATTACAAGTTACTTCTAGTATAGTATCCATCCATTTAATATTCATTCATTGTATAAGCACCTGCTGTGCTGGTTTTCCATGCTCTGTGCATTAATATATTAGTTAAATTAATAAAGTACTTTTTAACACTCAGTGTTTTTTTGAGAAAGGTATAAATTACTATCCAGTAAGGAAAATAAACTAGATAATAATGATACATCCTGTGTACAAAGGTTGACTAGATGTTTTACACAAAAATTAATCACTTACTAACACACAGTTGGGGAACCTGGTCCTTCCATTTTCCAAGTTCCCAAAGCTTTGGAACTTGTAGGACACATTCCAAAAGCAAGGGTAGCACTTCCTAAAACTTTGAGAGCTTTGCAGGAGCATGCCTCTCCCAATATCAATGTCATAACATTATGTGGGTTCTTGGCTGTTTGGAGCCCAAATTACCCCTATTTTTGTGCATTTTTATACAACATAAACCTAATTGGACCACAAAATGCCAACTAAGATGGATGTACCCTTACAAATCTATGTATTTTCCTGGGTTCCACTGATAGAGTCCTAATTGATTTGCAGGTTTAATGGTTGCTGTTTTATTTTCCATAGTTTTATGAAGTCCTTCAGTTTAATGGCTGTCATGTCCTAAGTCTAACAAATACCTTTGTTATTCATCTTTTCTTTTTTTATTTCTTGTCAATCTAGATCAAAAAGTCTAGGGTGGTTTTGAGATTTGTCCAAATACTAAGTAAAAATAGGACATTCAATGTCGATCTGGGCAATTTTCAAACCTTTTTATAATTATAATATTGACAGTGATCACAAGTATGGGAAAACTCTAAAAAAGAAAGTTATAATTTATTAACCTTTCTGACAATATAAAAAGAACTACTTAAATCATCTCATTTTCCATGGATGGTTTAATATGCACTACTCTCAATGAAAATAGGTGAAATGTGATAACATCATTAACTGTAGGAAAGTATAACTTCAGCACAAGAAAGCTATATTAACATAAACAGTGGTTTAGTAAAACACATGTGGTTCACAGGAAATCCAAATCCATATTTTTTGTTTCTAATGGAAAATAATTGAAGTTTTCAATATCACCTTGAAGATCTCCCTCTACTAATTTGGTTCGATCTTGTTCCAACTTCCACGTACGCATCTCTCCACCTAAGAAAGAAAAAACCGTAACTAATTTTAATGGATTTCTATAAAAGACAACATCATCAATTCAACACATTAAAAAAAAATGAGACTGGACTTCAGTCACACCTATATAGCACCTGTATATGCACCCTATACATCTATGAAGAAGGTAGTTCATGCCAAAATCTGAAATGCTTCAGAAAACAACACAAAATTTGGGTAAACTAAGAACTAAATTTTGATACTTTGGAAAGAGATTTATGGACAAAAAGTAATTCCCCAATATGATCTCATAGCAAAGCTCAAAAAATATCCTAATAAAGAACAAAAATATCCACAAAATCTTCACGTAGCAGGCATGGATTTGTATTTGATGTTAGATGGATTTCCTGGTAAAGGAAGCCATGCAAACTTGGCACTGATTTTTTTATAATTGGACATTGAGAAAAATAGTAAGAATTCACTGCATGAAGATCTTGTAAAACAAGATTAAAGATGGAAATTGCAGCTATTGTGGGAAACCAAAAAATGTCGGTCATGTTTTCTAGAGGTTTCATTATATCACTGGAATCTTGTCCTCAAAATTCATTGGTTCTACTTCATATATGTCTGAAGTGTCATGCAGATGATCAAGGTGGTTACTCTCCACTTCCTGAAGTAATTTTAAAATTTTCCCAAAGAAGGGTTAACTAAATAAATGAATTCTTAATGTGGGACCCTATAGCTCTTCAATTTTCAGCTCATTTTACTGAAAAGTTAAAAGTAGGGGCTACATTTTATACAATTTCCTTAGTTGCATGTTCGCTAATCAAAATGAAGGATAAACATCCATCCCTTGCCAATAGGTCTATTCAATTGGAAACTTTGACCTCTGCTCTTATACATGGCTTATAACTGTTGAGTTTAGTTTTTCCTTAGGTCTGTTAAGGCACAAATCTAGAATGTCATACCTGAAACAAATTCAAAGTTCCAACAAATCTCACATATAATAAAAGGAATACTAACCGGCCAATTGAAGTATTGGATATCTTTCAAATAAGTTCTATGTATGAAGGGCCAAACACGTTAATATATGAAGGGTCAGTCTACCTTATAACCCAAAGATTGCATGCACCATACTTGCTTCAAACCTTTAGGTTACTTTTGTAGAGACTGTATAGTTACTACAACTCTTACATAGAGGCTTTGTACAAATTGTCGATTGTATACATTGTGCCAATGCTTGTTATGTTAGAGACAACTGAGTTGGTTCATCGAAGCCCAAAATAATAGAGAACATTTTTGTATTTCATAGGTGTTGCTTACCCTATTTGAGAGACTGTCAGAACTATTTAAATTTCACATCTAGCATACAAATAATCTCTTTCTTATTTTCCTAAGTTTAGTAATGTGTAATCATTATTCATAGAAAAGGATCTCTTCAAGAGAAGGTATTAGAAACTATGCATGGGAACTAGAACCATTATTGTCTATTATAAATCTTCTAACAGTTTCACTCATCAACTTGAATAAAGAAGCTTTTTTGGAACACAAAATGACCTTTAAGACATCATACTTGTAGTTGGTTGCTTGTTCATAGTGCAAGTCTATCATCGCAATTCTATAGTTTGAACTTTGATTTGATGATCTGCTTTTTTTTTTCTTAGAAAAGGTATTTATAAAACAATGTTCAACAATAAAACAAAAAGGTGTGTCCAACGTCACAAAATGCAAGAAATTACAAAATATAAGAGGACATGAATAGAATAAAATGGAATTTTATTAAATCTCTATGAGGGGGAATGGTATATGGGAAGGATCAGTTACATCTTTGTGAGTTCAAGCCTTTATGGAAGTCATAAATGAGAATGCAAGAATGATACAATTAAATGAAGGAAAAATAAACAGGGCTCCCTCCATAAGGCATTCCTTGCATGAGTCATCAGTCTGATTTTCTGGGTAATTCTATTGGGGTGGGTCAACTATTCTGTACTGGCATGCCTGCATTAGTTTTTCCCTTGGCTCTCTCATCCTTGAAGATATTTTTTCACTATATTCAAGCTACAAGTCCTATAATATTGTTGTCCAGGTGATTCCTTCCATCATGGACTGCTTTCTAATGTGGTTATATGCCTGACAATGAAGCAAGAAGAGCTGGTATGTTTCTACATCTCCTCAACCACATGTTTGACCAGTCCTGCAATCCCATTCTTCTTTGGGATCCTTCCATCTCCTTGTCATGCATCTTAGCGCATGTGAACATGTCCTTAGTTGGGCTAATGTGTATACAGTATTTTTTTCCAAGCCATATTGGTTTCAGATATTCCTGTATATTGATTTCAATATTTGGTTGAACTGGCCAATGTACTATGTAGTACTACTTTTTTTTCCTACATTTTTCCTTCAATTTTCTCCTTGTGTAACAAGCCTGTAGGTGACTTTTGGTCTCTTTTTTATTTAGCAGGCATATTCTTCTACCATGTCCCAACTTTCTAGCCATTCTGGCACTGAAGCTCCCATGTGTTGTTCTTTCACTACAACACTTATTTGTTGATTTTATTTGGTGGTTTTTGGTCATCCATTTCAGCCACTCTTTGTATATTCAAAATTAGCATCCTCATTGCTCCCAAGTCAAGTGAATACAAACCTATTTCTGCCAACATGATTTCATAGGGAGTAGTTGCTCTTAATTGGAGAAAGGATGACATTATGTGCTTCTGCATTCTCTCTATTTTGCTCCACCTATTTTTTTTCAAGCTAAGCCCAAACCTGGCATTCATATAGAAGTATTGGTGTTACAAATGTCTAGAATAGAGAGCTGATTATTTCCTGGTCCCACATCTTTTCCAATTCGCGCTTATTTTGTAGAAGGAAAGTTGACTTCCTTTCCCTTGGAGTGTCTTTCTTGTACATGATTCCCAATTCAGATTTTTGTTGAACTCTAATGCCAAGTATTTGTAGTTCTGTATTATCTCCAAAGGCTCATTTTTAACCTAATTTGAGCCTAATTTGTCTTCTTTTTGATGGACAATATAACCACGTTGCTCTTGTCTAAATTGACTTACATACCTAGTTTCCTACATGATGTTTCTAGTGATAAAGGATGCTCCTGTAACCTGTGAAATGTTTGAGAAAAGCTGCCCTTCACAGCACTGGGAAGATTAGTGTAGAGTTTCCTGTAATTGTTGAAGATGCCCATAAGAGTCAAATCTAGGGCCATCTAGAAAGATATTTAACATGGGAAAAACATATGATAGATGACAGGGTTTTCAATTATATTCATGGTTGACACATGCCACTTAATGTGATTTTCTCTTTCTATTCGCATGACATGGTTTGAGAAAATAATGAAGCACCACATGGCTATGAAAGCCCCTTTTCTGCCACGTTATTGGAAAAGCAGAATGATGTTGTGGAGAAAGTATTGGAACCTATTGGTTAGATTTAGGTCACTTGTATGGTGAAAAAGGGGCATTGATTGCTTGTATCAGACAAATGCATTCTGAGTGGGAATGTTTATGTTATATGAGGGCATGGATCACTTGTTTGGAAGGAACAAACATGCTATTGTAGATTATGGCCTTTCTATTACGACACTTGTGACCTACAACATGGTTAGAAGATGGAATAGATCCAACACACTTTTATGTACTTGTGCATATCAACTAAATAAAAAATTAAAAGTATTATGATTCAAGATACATGGCTGAATTTGGAGGGAAGAGCTAAAAATACAATCTAGGAGGTGGGTATAGGATTGAGAACAACTACTGCAAAAATATTTCTTGGTTGCAAATAATTGGAAAATTGGAGTCAATTTTCTATGTTCATTGAAGGAAGTGAGTATTTTTACTAGTGTGCTTGTAGATAGGAAGAATATGAATCCTAGTTCCATAGGGAAGATCAGCCTCCATGGCAGACCAAGTCGATATTCACATCCCACTTGTCATGAAATACAACGTCCTAATAAAACAAAGCCTACTATGCTGACTTTTGCTGCTGTCTATCACTGTTTTAGGGTTGTTTTGACCCTTAGACATGCCCAAATTTGACCTTAATGATTTTTAAGCAGATCCAACATGCACAGATTTTCCAAAAAATGCTCAAAAGTGCTAGAAAATGTATTTTTAGTTTTTACTATTCCTATGACTCAAAATGCCACCCAGATTTGATAATGGAATTTGTACAAGGACTGAGAGGTGCCCAGAACTGCTGCTTGTTAGTAAAATTACTATAGCATCTACACTTTCATCCTCATTGAACTTGTCACTGTGTACAAGCAACCTCAGATGCTTGTTAGTAAACTTACTATAGCATCTACAGTTTCATCCCAGATAAGTTCAAATAAATGTTTATAAATTATCACAAATGATGATGTGCACACAACTGTAGAATTGAGTATCCCTGAGTGATAGCTAGGTTGGTAAAATCACACCTTGGGTCTTCTTAAACGGTGTCAGCCTTGGAAATACTAGATGTGTGGGGATGGTGGTTCTATTTACCTGTTCGACTCTCTCTTCTATACTTTAAAACTAGGCTTGGGATAAGGTTCTAACAATTGGGCAGAGCTAAGAGCAATAGCAGCTCTACAAAGGATTGCTCTGGAAAAATGAATAAATAGGTTGGTGACTCTAAACTATGCATACATTGGATCAATGGTAAGGAAGCTTTGAATAAAAGATACTTGTAGTCTGTCTAAGGTGAATCTTCATAAGAACAATTTTTCCACATTTATTTTTACATACAATTTTAGGGAGTTGACTGACCTAGCTGATAGGATTTCAAAGCAGGGGGTTCATGTGCAGTGGGAAATGGTTGATCGTTAGAATGGAGGGTCCCTACCCCAAGAGCCTAAACTTCTCATCTTCTGATCGTTGACTTATTTCTTTGATCTTGCTTGCCTGTTGTTGATATTATGGTTTCTATTAGGACCTTTCTGAGACATTTTATTACATAATTTGTAGTCATATCTTGTTGAGAGAGATGCAGCCTATCAATAGGATTTATTTGATGATATTATGTAATTAACATATGATCTTACGAGCATAAACTTATGAACATTTCTGCACAGCTAATGTCATTTTTTTACCCATGCCCAGATGCACTTTCAAAATGTAACTTGTTTCATCTCGAATAAAAGTTGCAATTTTTTTCTTTGGAAAAAAGGGGTAGGTTGATTCAGCACTTTTCACTAAGGCATAATGCCCGAGGAGACCTTGGGATCCATTCACACCAAATATTGCTGGTTTACCAACTGCTACTGTACCTGGTGGTTGCTTCCCTCCATCCTAAAAAACAGGGAAGAGGGGGCAATCCATGGGTACCATCTTCCCAATTATGGAGGAGGATGATGAAAAATTATTTCTTTAAAAAAAAAATTAAAAAAAAAACTGTAGGATTGAGTACATGTCACCATGGTGACAATAAAATGTAGAATTGAAGAAAAATATGTTGAAAAGAAACCATGGATAAAGGCTTATCGAAGACTATCTCAAAACTTTTGTGCAACATAAATTATATAATATTTAAAGCTCAAATATCTTCGAAAAGTAAAGTTCCAGGTAATCATTTGAGATTTTGATAAATAGCATGACATGCTAACTAAGAAACAACGAAACTTGACTCCCAATTCCTTTTTTGATCTATTGTGTTTTTTGTATTCTTCTTGGACAGTTTGTGTGGGTATATAGTGCCAACAATATTGTAATAGATGAAAAATATGTAGAAGCCATTCTGAGAAAAGTAGAGCCAATTATCTTCTGGATGTCTTTACAGTTCTGTTTTTTGGACAATCTTTGAACTCTTGTAACAGCCGGATGGAAACAGGATACAACATTTGAATACAAACTATACTCAGTTTTTGTTTTAAAGAAAAAAAACTTAGGATCAAGAATTTACAAACTTATTCAATGCAAACATACACTGTTTCAAGTAATTGGATAATGCTAATATCTTCCCCAAAACAAAGTAAAAAATAAAGAAAATAATTCCTTCAATGCAAGAAGCAATAAGAAAGTCTCCACAGAATAAAAAACTTTGTCAACAAAGTCACCTAAAAATAAATAATTGGTCTGTGACAATCTCCACCAAATTTGAACAACTCTTTCATATCATAAAATTGCCCATGAATGTCTCAACAAATCTGCAAAATGTAGCAGGTGATCTTAAGAAGAAGTTCATTTGTTTCATTTGTCTAAATAAGTGAAAATATTGTATTTATGTTAGATGCATCAGAATAATGTCCTTCAAATGATATTGATAACTTTGCTTCAGATGAGATCTTTACTAAATGACACTAAAATGTATTTGCAAAAAAAAAATGTAGACACTTCTTCCTTCAAAATTTATTTTAAAATTGATTTATTGGTTATCTTAAAAAAGGATAAAGAAACCAGTTACTCAAAATGGAACATCTCCCTAACAGATTTGGATGGCACATATAGAACTCTCAGAATGCAACTATTCTTTCAATAGGAGGACCAGGCAGATTTTACATTTCTATAACAATCTGATCTTAGTGGTCCAGTATACTACATATACAAAGATAGAATATAGAAACATTTAACTAGGGATTACCTAGTTCATTTATTCATCCAACAATAATATTAATATATACAATTCCCCTTATATTAGAAAAAATATGAAGAGAACTACATAATAACTTATCTACAAATTCCCTGAGCCAAAATGAAGTTTAGATATATTTATGGAAGACACCAACAGACCACAGTCATTATATAACTCATGTATCTTGTTTTCCTGGAAATTTTTAGCCACATCCAGCCTACAGCTATGGCATAAAGGTTCAATTGGTCATCATATAAGTGCGTAAGTATATAGTGGTCTAGCATATAATTTCTTGCTAAATGGGAAAGCTGACGTAATTCTAGGCACAATAATACAATTCCTTTTATTGATAAAAAAAATTATAACATTAGCATTTAATGAATGAATGTGGAGTAAAGATTCCTATTTTAATAATCAATGTTTCCCATCTATTTGGGATGTAGGACCTTATCCTGAGACCACTGTTCAACCAAGTAAAGGCACTGGAGGCTTCTTTCTCACCCATTTCATTTTAAAACCTACAAAGAGCTCAACATGGAAGTAGAATAGTAGACACACCTTCCAAAAAAGCATTGAAGATTCCAGAGGGTACATGGGAGATTAATGAAGACGAATCTGGGGTATTTCTCCCAGTTTCTTTGAGATCCCTATATACCTGACATATTTTCATTTCTCTCTTTCTGTTGTGAGCAATCCATTTTCACTGGATATACATGTTTTCAAATTTTGAATTTGATGATGAATGGGCTCAAAGCCATGTTTTGTATTTTACATATATAGATGACTGTACGTAAGACTTAAAAGTAGTTTATGATTATGAACATTTTATTTTGGTTGACATTTTGACTATGAGGTATCACACTAGCTTGTGATGGAGATGAACATCAGAGAGATCTACGATGTCTATAGATGTAAGTTTTTTCATACTGAACTAAAAGTTTACAATATTTTCCTAAGAAAAAATATATCTATATTCATGAGGACATAAATGATTTCAATCAATAGATCCAAATACATAATACAAACCAAATAATCTCATATTCATCAAAGAACTAGCTAAAAAAAGGAGGGCGCAAGAACAAGTTCATTCACTTGTGAGAGATTGCAAGTGAACATTAAACTGTTGCAAGACTCAAGAGCCATACAGAGGAAAAAATCATCAACATAAGGCAAGTGTAAATACTAAATAGGCAGAGTTTCGTGATAAATTTTGCACAATAAACTAAAATATACTCAGCTCGGGAGATTCAATATGTAAAAAACAGTCCCAATCCTTGATTTTTCGTAAGACAAAATTCAAAGAATGACACATTGAATAACTCACTACAGATATATTGTGACACAAAAAACAATGCCTATTAAGAATAGAGCCAAAACTATGGAAATTATTGTGGTGTGTGGCAGGTCATGAGAAAGACAACAAAAATAAGTAGGGTAGATAAATTTTACTAAAATAGACAGGGCTCTCTCCTGTTGGTTTCATGATGTGAATAAGCTCTAAAAAAAGGGTAATATGCACCTAACCGGTACCATCGAAGTAGTAATTTGGGCTCAAGATTTCAAAAAAATCCACCAACATTAGCACCTGCACAAAAATTGTGGTAGGTATCAGGTTCCTTCTATAAAAGTCTGCAAGAATGGTTAATGCAATATATCAACACAATTATATAATAGAAAATGTCATTCCAGTGAGACCAAGGATTAACAGCATTGGAACAGAAACTCTCAGTTGGTCCCAATCCACTGTATTGTCTCCCATCCAAACTATGCCAACCCTCTGACTTCCAACAAAAAAGGAACATGATAAAACAAGTGGCATATCATTCCCACCTCCTCATTTCAGAAGACCATCAGCAGAACTCATATGAAAGAAATATCCATAAGCATTGTGAACATCATGGCGCTCAACATCTCCAAAGTGAAGAGCATCTCTGGGCATTGTTTCCTGCACCATAGAAGGGAGCATCACAGAGAAAACAAATCAAAACTCCAATGAATTTCATCTATGAATTTTGAAGCTCATAAATGTGTATCTTAAATAAAAAAAGTCAAGGAAAATAATGGGAGCCTATGAGAACAATAACATACATATGGACCATTGAATAGAGAAGGTTCATTCATATCATTCCATATGTACAACGATGGTGTTGAACGCTTATAGTAGCTAAGAGAAAACTTGTCATCCCACCATGATCCGATTTCTAGATTTAGAATATCCAAATAAGCTGATGCACCTGACCAACACCATCCATCATAATCCTTACCATGGACATCCTTAACATAATACCCCTTTTGAGTCGCTTCCTTGTGTAGCAGAAATCCATCATCCCTCTTAATATGAGGATCGAAAATAGCCACCATATGTCAGACTTTTTCCATGAGCTTATTCTGCATCTCCCTTGGATTCAGAAACAGAAATTTGTCCCATGTAAAGTATCTCTTCCCATCAGTCTGCTCAATTTAAAGCCAAAGAACATCATAAGGTATATCAAACTCATCAAACTTGGCCTCCAAATTGGCTATATCTTCCTTGTCTCTGTAATTCCAACGACACTGGTGATAGGCACTTGCGAAAAGCTGTGGCATGGAAGAAGTTCTAGTAAGTATAGAATATTTCCTCATAACATCCTTGGGGCCAGGACCAAAAAAAAAAAACCCATTCAGCATACCACTCTTGGCCATCCACATGGTATGGATCGCGTCGGTATTCACGTTGGAACCGAAAGCAGAAGCGAAACCCCCATCCCACCCCGTAGTGAACACATATATTTGCATTTTGACAAAATTTAGCCAAAAAAAACTGCTTGTGTATTCCTTTCTATGAGACAGCATGAAAGGAATGGAACTGAAGAGTCCAAAGGGGGATTCATCGATGTATTCAAAGAAATCAAGATTTAATAAGCGGTAGGGCTCGGAATCGACTTGGGGACCTCTAGTTGGCTTAAGGGCGAGGCCAGTGGCATGTTTGGGTATCCTATACACATGTTTGGCCCTATGAAAATAAATGTCTTGGCTAATAGATTGGGTGCCATGGGGTTTGGAAAATTCCATGTCTTTTTCGTTTGTCTATTTCTACTTAATCATTGGTTCTTCAAGGTGATTTTGAACTTGGATATATGATTTTTTAGTTCATTGGTTTAATATGCGACTCGCTTATGGAAGATACTTTTGTGTCTCATATTTTATGTATAAAATATATTGTATGTAAATATTTCAATAATATTAATGGTTAAAGAAAGCATTTTATTCAAAAATTTAATATGCGACTAGCTTATGGAAGCTACTTTTGTGTCCCATATTTTATGTATAAAATAGATTGTATGTAAATATTTCAATAATATTAATTGTTAAAGAAAGCATTTTATTCAAAAATAAATGTGTTAAAAATATGTTTTACTTTTTGTTTCATGTTTCTATCAAACCCACTTGCATTGTCATGTATTTGGATATTGGTGTTGAAACACACTTAAATATCCTAAAAACATTATATAATTATGAACAATGTATGTATATTTTTGTATACTTGTGCATGTGGTTATTTATAAAAAATAAAAATAAAACTCTAAGAAAATTGAAAGGATCCTAGTTTGTCAACAAAGAATATATGAGCTTCCAAACCACCTATTTAAGTAAACATGATATATACATGAAAAAAAGGAAGATCTAACACTATTCCAGAGGAAATCATCTTTCTCTTTGAAAGACTAGTCATCTATGTGTTAGGATTATTATCATTCCACCCTTTGTCTCATTTGACCACATAAAGTCTATTTGACTAATTTCCCTAGCTTAGGAGGTATCATCACTTCACCAATACATTGGGTACATAACTAGTGGATATATGCAACTTATTGCACCTGTCTGCATCCATTTTGGAGCTCTGGGGGAAAATTCAATGTCTTTGTCATTTTTCCATTTCTACTGGAGATTATCACTACGAAATTGCTCATGCCAATTCTCTTCCTCGTTCTTATTTCTAAGCTTCTCAAAATGGAAAATCCCTTTGATATTAAACGAGACGAGACGTTCATTTTTACCTCTTATCACATAGATTTCCAGTGTATTGTGATGCAATATGGCCTCATAGCCAATGATGAGATAAATAGAAGAAAGTCCATCCTGCTCGTGCTTGATTCTCTGCAGCCAAAGACGCCTGTCCTCCAGATCTTCCACTAAGATGTCGGGCACCTCAAACCGCTTTCTCTTTCCATCCTTCTCCACATCCTCGTCGACCTTGAATCTCAGGATGTCATCTGAAAAGACTGACATTCAAAGAATTAATGAATTTTGTGCCTTGACCTCAGGGTTTAGGGTTTTGGGAATGATTTTTGCAGTGAGCTGCTCATCTTGTAGGTTAACATCAATAGCTCTGAGGTTTGATGTTTTGGGATTTCTTTCTCGTCCTTTCTCTAGAGACAAATGTAATATACGTTTCTATAGAGATGAACGTCTGTCGCTATAGCAACACTATGGACTATGCATCACTATAGCGAGGATCGTCAGGGACATTTTCATTTTTTTCCAAAATTTTAAATTGTTTTTCCACAAAA
Source organism: Pseudotsuga menziesii (assembly GCA_001517045.1). Taxonomy (NCBI): domain Eukaryota; kingdom Viridiplantae; phylum Streptophyta; class Pinopsida; order Pinales; family Pinaceae; genus Pseudotsuga; species Pseudotsuga menziesii. Next base: position 122,551 of record LPNX011036268.1, read on the forward strand.
AAATTGATTTTAACTTGTTCGTGGCAAACTATCATGGGACATTTGAGCCATATGTAGTAGTGATTCTATGCATAGTACTTCGTCCTAATGCATGTTAATTACAACTTGCAAATTATGACATTGTTTATATCACCCATATGTTTTATTGCTTTTGCTTTTTTCCACTAGAGGTCTTGTCGATCCTTATAAAAACTTATATAATTATATGTCTGCAAGGTCATGTAAAAAGCCTATAAAAACTATAATTATAATATTCTAAGGTCATGTCCAAATTAGCCTATAAAAACTATAATTATATGCCAAGGTCATGCAAATTAGCCTTATAATTAACATTATATGCCAAGGTTTAGTGGATTTTTTTATATGACAAGGTCATGTCCACATTAACATATAGCTCGATTGCATTAATTAAATTTTGTTAATACAAGAACATGTAAATATATATTATATATATGTTAGAATTTAGTAAAATGTACAAATTCATTGTCAAAATTGTAATTTTTTTCACTATGAGAGTGACAACTAAAAATGACCAAATAAATGACCAATTGTTATGGGGTCATTTTTAGTCTAAATATCTCGTGACCAAATTTGGTCATTTATCTTGGTCTTTTTTAGTTAGCTCACTTAAATTTATCAATTTTGGTCATTTATCCCTTGAAAAAAACTATGGTGACCAAAATTTTTGGTCTCTTGGTCACTAATCTCTGATTTTCCACTAGTGAAAGTAATACACATCATAATTTTACAACAGCAAAGAACAGAGACATACTTAGCAATCATGTTAAAAATAATGAAAAAAGAGAACCTGTAAAATGCTGGGAATGTCAGGGACCTCATTATGCGAAGGACTGTACAAACAGAAAGAGGAATTTCAGTAATGTGCATACAATACAGAAAGAAGCAACTGTTGATGACGTAGTGAACGAGATTCCCATAATCAATGCAAATTTGGAGAATTGACAAGCTAATCACCAAAAATATATAATGGAAATAAAAGGTATGATAAATAACAAACCCATTTCTATTTTGATAGACCCACGTGCTAGTTTAAGCTATGTGTCACCTAGTATAGCAGAAAATTCACTAGTGGAAAATGAGAGATTAGTGACCAAAAAAATGACCAAAAACCACATATCAATGACCACTTTTGGTTTCACGATCACTAATGGCTAATTTACGGTCTTTTATTATTTGACCAAAATTGGTCATTAATATCTTGTCAGTTGGTCATTAATTTGGCCAGATATTATATTATGTTTAAATTAAAAAAAGAATCATACATTATTTATCATCATCTAATGCACATGTGAATTATGCAATTTCATATTAATTAGTTAATTACAACACGTCAAAACAATATAAAGTACAACCATATAATTTTTAAACCACACAAATTATATTATATGAAATGTCAAGTATTACAATAAATATGAATTTTCTCAAAAACTGTCTCCACATAACTTTACATGAAAATCATCTAGTACATCCATGACTTTTCAAAATATTACAATGGATAAACCATCCCACTTGTACTTGGTTTCTAAGCCATACTTAGATCCCGCAACAGCTTCGAAACCATACTTAGCAACTTGAAATGCTCAACAACCGGCTCTTCATACTCAATGGCCCACTTAGTTAAGTTCACTCCTACAAAATCCAATAAAAAAATCTCACTAGTAAAGTAGAAAAACAATGAACTGTGAAGTAGAAAAACAATGAAGCAAATTATTTATAATTATCAATAGCTAACACCAATAACTAAGTTCATGTGCAAAATAGGAAAATATAATCTAACAAATTCAAATTAAGAATGAAAAACAATCAACATTCAAAACGCATTAATGTATTATCTTTCATGCAGTTATTTGGTGTACGAGAAATAAAAAACCATTGTGAAATGGTATATTTTAAGTACAACTAAGTGCAATGGTACAATTGAGTTTACAACATTAAATTACAACAATCATGCTTAATTATAACTATCAAATAATTGGAATTGTCAATGTAGGTGTTTGGATTACTAGACCTCATTAACTAGACATAAATTTGAGTGCAATACAACAGAAAGCAATTACAAATTCAACTAGCCACTTGACTATAGTTACAAAATATTGCATGTACCATAACAACACTAGAATGAATCATATTTTGCAACCCAACCATGATAGGTAACAACCTTAGAACTTCCATATTCTTGGGGAAGCATATAAATCATGATCCCAGGCTCATTACATCTTTGGATGTTGAGAACACCATTTGTCAAAGAACGCTCATAATAATATGCATAAGCCATTACTTTGGTCCAATGAAACAAGTGACAAGCAACCTGCACTTGGAAGAGAACAGAGGAATTAGCTAATCAATAAATATGTAAATATATACAAAAAGTACATACATGCATACCTTATTTACTTTAGAACCAAAATCCTAAACCCTTAGTTGTGTTGAAAGATGTAATACAAATTTGTTTGCTTCAAATATGTTGAGCATAAGACGTTTATCTGTACAAAAATATATGTCAAACCTCACAAGGGGTCAAATTGCCAAATGCAGAATTGTAATCTTTGTGGAAAGGAATAAATGGAATTGATAAGCCATTTGAAATACCACCTTTGCAAAAATATCCGGACATGAAGTTGGACTCTAGACAATCAACACCAGACATAATGCAAAAAAACTCATCAAGCTATTAATGGAAAGAATAAGAAGGAAGACAAACATGCTATGCAACTTGAACCTGCAATTGGAAAAATAGAAAAAACTACAAGAAACAAAGGCATATTGGGAGAACTCGAAAGTGAGAGGGACTCCAGAAGTTTACCTTCTATAAGAGCATTGTCTTTCTATGTTACCATAAATGGAGATGGGAAATAACCTTTCATCAAATTAATTGTTGAAAGATAGGAGAAGGAAGAAACTGATAGGGTTATGGGTAAGGATTTCCCATCAAGCAGCTTACCATTTAGCATTGCCAAGTCATTCTACCGTGTAACGATTCATGTTGTTGATGTTGTTGATCAGGAATAGAAGAGCCCTAATATGAGTTATGACAAGTTGAGGTGAGCAATGAAAAAGGGAAAGGTGCACAATAATGGCTTATAGTTGTAAGAATAGAACGTGAAAGACCTTCCAAAATTCTTGGTTAATTGTCCCAAGGAGGCACAATTTATTAAATACAGTGATGCATTTCCATATTAAACATGTGTCACTGATATGTTGATTTTTGGATAAATTCATCCAAAATATAGGTGTGCCGAATGATGTACAAGTCATTATAGATAATACTTCTAATTAATGGAGAAGCACACCACATTGTTTTAAACTCCATGTGTTGCCCCTTATATTTTTTATATAGATTAGAGATGTTTCCAACTTGTTGTTGCATACAAATTTGAGTAAAACTTAATAGCCATTCTGGACACACATACCCATGTTCTAGACATTCCAATGTTTTGTAAACTTGTGCAATTCTGCTTTTTGGTTCTTTATAACTAGAAATTCAATGAAACTGGCAAATCCAATCAATACATAATATGCAATCAATTAGAAAGGAAAACTATAACAGTATCATAAATATTTCCTTTGAGTATGGGAATATTATACTCTCAAGTTTCAACCTTCTCTCTATCACAAGGTTGGCCGATAAAATCGTTATCACGAATTTGGTAAACATTTTGATGAGGCCATTTCAGCTGCAAATTCTAGGCTACTAAGAAAAATGGAAACAACAATATGTAGAACTCACCCAACAAGCTAGGTGCTTTGTTGATGCTGCACAATAACCATTATCCAAAATATCAAACAACATCCGACTAGTTGGGAACAACCTGTTGTAGTTTGGAATTACAATAGTTGCTTCTAATTGCTGCAGAATGCGTGCTTCATTCAGAGAACGATGTTGACCTTTTCAGTCGCGTACGAGGACATCTCCACACATTGACAGACTTGAAAAGAGAACAATGCTGTTTTGGCATGTATATCTTGCATAATCTGAGCACCAAAAATGTAATAACCCAAAAAATCATAAAAATTTAAAATTTTTCATTTGACATAAAATGTTAATTGTCACTGCTAAAATACCTTTAAATGTCAGTAGATAATAAAAAAATTCAAAAGAGAAACACATATTACTTCTTTACAAGAATTTGTATTATCTAAAGGCTTGTCTTTAAAAACTGTGTTAGTACTGTTTCAACTTAGCAGTTGTAATTTTCCATAAGGTAGAAAAGAACTTGTAATTTACTGATGCTAGAAAATACTGTTGATTTCTTTTGTCAAGTAGGGAAAGTTTCTTATGTAAGATCGGGGCTTACTTATCTTTAAGCTAACACAGTTCGACTGATGGTTCCTTACAGGTTTAGCAGGTAAGCGTTTGTTCCAATAAAATTAATTTCTATATTCAAGTCAAGAAGATACTTCCCTAGCATGTTTATGATACTAGACTTAAAATGTTTTAACTGTAGCTTGTCTCCATAAGAGGTATTGTTGGTCTCAATTTATTTTTCTGTCAAAACTCCGTAATGACGTTTAAACAAAATACATAAGCATGGGTTAAATTGCATGATCAATTACTATCAGATATCCTAAAAGAATTGGATGCTTATAATTAAAATTATAATGAACACTTGTAATATTGTTTACAGTAATGTAATTTCAAGTTTAAATAGAAAGAATATATTGCATGTCTTGATTCTTAAATCACTCAATATTTTTTGGTGTTTATCACAATTACCTTCATTATAGGGTTCTATAGACAACATTCTGTCAATGGATAACCAAAATACTTTTACTTTTATCTATAAATTCATTATTAAGTTGCCAGAAATTTACTAAGATTTATTATAGCGTTTTGGCTCTCAGCTAACCAAACACTCTTTCAACTTTAACAACTCCAAAGGCTAAGTCCAAGAATTACTAGCTCTCCTTCTTACTATGGTTAAAATTAAAAATATGTCTTTCTCACAAATTCCATCAAACCTAGTTAATAAACATAACTATATTATCCTGATTTATTAACAAAGAAACCCTAGAAGAAAATTTCATGTTATATCCTATAGTTGATACACTAAATATCGATACTCCATGGTAATATAACACTATTGGAAAGCATATAAATTGCATCGTTTACTTGATTAAAGGTTTGATTATAATCATTTGTTTGCAGCATTGTGACTATAAAACTTCTACCCATGCTGGAGATAAATCTCGAAGGACACGCGGTGATGGTTCTATCCACAAGATGGTTGACTTAAAAACTAAACCCTACTCATTTATTTTCGCAGAGTGAGGGTTCTTCATCTAGTTTGGCTAAGCTGCGAGCTCGTGGCCATCGAAATCCTGTATACACCTCCATGTTTGCAGGTTGCTATCAGAACAACATTCCATGAGCTGGTTTAAATGAGATCGTAAGGTGGTTCTTTGTTCTAGACAGAAGACTTCTCATTTCATTCGAAATCGTGACTTAGGGTTCAGTTGTAAATGACACGCTAATATTGTCCAGGGTGTTACTCTTCCATATACTATCGAGTTGCTCATGCTGATGCATCCACGACTCCTCCAAAACGATAGTCTTGTCAGGTAACTACTAGTCAAGAGTTAAACTTCATGAAATTTTTTAAGTTTTTCATTACATTTTATCTGATAAAAACTAATACTTTTTTTTACTATGCAGGTTCTTCTCATGGAGAAAGAGGTCTAGCAGTGGCTTAACTCTCCTCTTTCATGGCCATGCAACCCTGGTAAGCCCCGGTTGCAAATGAGAGTTTTCTCTTGCATTTGATGTTGTGGTTGGAAGTTATGAAACTTCGTTGTTGGTTATGGCATGGCCTTGGATTATATGTTAGATTACTTCTTCATGTTGTTTTGTTTTTCTAAAATAGAACCCTAAAGGGTAAAAGGTGCAAGTCCTTAAAGTCTATTGCAGCTGTAAAGTTTGGGGTTATTTGACAGTGCCTTTATGGCCTAGACGATGTAAACTTTTTTCTTATCTTTTAGAACTCGGCTTTAAGTTGTGCTAAGGTTGTTCGACCTCTGTCTAGTTAATTTAGTTTTTATATGGATTTTAAAGGTGAAGAAAAAGACTGTTAATTGGTCAAGACTTGTACACCGATATAGGGTTTTTACCTATCATGAATGAATATTTACTATTTCATTTTATTATTTTGTATACTTAAATTTTGGTCAGGCCCGAGCCTCGACCTATAATTATAAAGGCCATAAGCCATTACTCTTAATTTATTTCATTTTTATCAGTTTGTTTACAGTGTTATTAAATTTTCCTTTTTACAATTATTTTTTTAATGTAAATAATTTATAGTAATTTATACTATTTAAATTTTGACAGTATTCTGAGGTGAATACAATACTCTATTTCTCTCTCAGATTTTTTATTATTTGTAGATAACCTACAGTTCCGAAATGATATGGATTTCTACAGAAATGGTTTTTAGTTTTGTTTCCCTATTATTACTTTTAGTAATAAATATTTACAGTTGTTAAATGTTATGTTATGGTTAAGAAAGTAAAAGTATGTCCTTAAGGATTAAACCTACCTCTTGTAAATGCTAAGTAAGTCTGGAAAGTTACATTAAAAACATCTATATTACTGAACAGATAGTAAAATATGAACTTGGAGTAATTTATTAACAAGTCCTATGGATTACTATCTTGGTTAAAATCCTAGTATTATCTTTTTACTGTTCCTATGTTTATTTAAATAACTCTATCTATTATGTTTATAATAATTATTAGTACTAGTAATGCTTTTGTGAATAGTATGCCTATAAATGATTATATATATATTCAATTCTTTTCTTGATAATTAGTTAATATAGATACTTCCAGTAGCTAGAGCAAGTACTGTTATTTTCTGTAATGATTCACATACAAACTATAAAAGAAGTCATTTACATTTTTCATTCAGAGTTGATAAACAAATATTCGCATCTACTTAATCAACCAGTTGTACTAGAGTACTACCTATTCAAGGTGTGGAAAAATACAGTGTGGTAATTTATTTTTAATTGCTTTCATTTACTAATATGCCTATTGTTCTAAAAATAATCTATTAATCACTAATATTATCAATACAGAATATTATTTTCTTTATAAACCCTAATCAAAACAATAACATGATCATTTGCTGAAAATAGTAAATAAATTATATACTAGCACATTTGATCATGATCATTTCTTTCAAAACTAATGATCATTTGCTGAAAATAGTAAATAAATTATAAATAACTTGAACAAATAAAAACCTGTCAAATGATGAGGTGAAAACAGCTTAAGGAGGTTGTTCCTCCAAACCAACTCCTGGAGAAATCTTAGTCTACACTTCCTCAGGACCCCCGAGCCCGTTCCTGGTCCTGTTGGTAGAGTACTGGGTGAAGGATGTATCCTTAAGACCTTCTATCACTTGACTGGTAAAATTACAGCAACGATGCAAACCTGCTCATAGTAGTAAGAAATTCAGCCTAACAGCTGCATAATTTCAGTTATGAGTAGTTAACCCCTCAAACTCACTTCAATAAGTCCCCTCCATCGAATTTCTCATGTGCATTTCATTCACACTGAATGATCACATTTCTAGAAATTTTCACCCTTCTCTGTCTTCAATGGGAAGTTTTATAATAATGCCTAGGTCTTCTGGGTTAGTTTGTACTTAATGAGCCACCTGCTGCAATTCCACTTTCTTTTGGAATCATTACCACAAATATAGGGAAGTTACCACCTACAACAATTAGAAGTAGTTTGAGGATGCCGCCACTTGTCAATATACTCTCCACCTAGTCTCCTCCACCAAGTGACCAGTTAACACTCATTTAACAGCTTCCCTAAGTTGTTGTCCCATTATTTATTTATTTATTAATAAAATATTTTGAAATACATTAATTATTCTTGACCCCACTTGGTCATCAATTAAAAACTTAGCATAAAATATAACATAATGTTCCTCAATAACATTAAATTGTTTTGCAAATTGGGGCATGACATGACATACACACCCCCTTAATTTATAACATCGTCCTTGATGTTATTTATTCCTCATCTTCAGAGTTCCCATGAAATAGAATTGGATATGCATCCCGCATATGACTTTTCAATTCTCAGGTGACTTCTTCTGGACTAACATGCTTCCATTGCACCTTCACTTGACCAATGGTGCGATTCCGAGGCAAGATATCCCTCCTTATGAGGATACAATCCGGTTCCACCAAAAAATCTCCTTCGGGTTCCAACTGCACATCATTCCAATTAATAACATAAGTAGCATCATGTACGTATTTTTTTAATACAGAAATGTGAAAAACATTGTGCACTCTTAGATTTGGTGGTAGAGCTAACTAATATGTTACCTGTCCTATCCTGGATAGTATTTCAAAAGGACCACAATATTGAGGTGCTAGATTAGCATAGCTACCCAACCTCATAGAACTCTTTTTAGGTCTCACCTTAATAAAAATATGTTTGCCTACCTGGAACTCCTTTGGAGTTCGTTTAAGGCCCGCTTGTATTTTCTGTCGATCTTGCGCAACTTTCAAGTTACCTTGTACCTGTTTTACAATTAACTCCATCTCCTTCAATAATTCAGGTCCTAATACTAACCTGTCCACTGTATTACTTCAAGAGATGGAAGTGTTTCATTTTCTTCCGTAGAGAATTTCAAAGGGACTATATCTAGCTGAAGCTTGATAATGATTATTATTTAAGCAAATTCTACTAGGTGTAAATAATCTTCCCATTTACCTCGTTGCTCCTTCACATACATTCTGAGTAGATCCTCCAATACCTGATTTACTCTTTCAGTCTATCCATCAGTTTGAGGATGGAAAGAGTTACTAAAGTTTAACGTAGTATTTAATCCTTTAAACAAAGATTTCCAAAAATTACCTGTAAATTTAGGGTCTTGGTCTGAAATTATCACCTTTGGTATTTGATGCAATCAAAAAATTTTTTTAAAGAAAATATCAGCAATATTTGCAGCTTTATAAGTAGTTTTTACATGTATAAAATGGGCTGCTTTACTCAATTTATCAACCACTACCATTATTGAGTCATTTAAGTTCTGATTTCTAGGTAGTCCCATGATAAAATCAAGGCTAATTATCTCCCATTTCCAACTAGAAATAGGCAATGGCTGAAGTAGTCTAGCTAGATGCTGATGTTCAGTTTTTACTTGCTGACATTCAAAGTACCTAGCAATATATTCTGGCAATTCATTTTTCATGTTTGGCCAGAAATAATCCTTTCTTAGCATGGTTATGGTTTTCTAATAACACGGATGCCCTAAATAAGGAGTTTTATGAACTTCATTTAAAATTAACAGCTTAATCTTAGGTACATTAGGTACGTATAATCTATATTTATACAATAATAATCCTTTTTCATTCAAGTTGTACCATGTACATAGACTTTCTATTAAATTTTCTTTTACTTTTGCTTGTAATTTTCGATAATTTCATCTTGTTCTATTCCAGCTTCTAGCTTTTCTTCCAAGTCTATCATATAAGTGTTGAGGGCTGCTGTAAAATTTAGCTTTGCATTTCTACTTAATGCATCAGCAACCTTATTCTCCTTTCCTTTAATATGTTGAATTTCAAAATCGTATTCACTCAGAAAAGCTAGCCACCTAGCTTGCCTAGCATTCAATTTTGGTTAATCCAACATATATTTCAATTCTTTATTATCTGTCATTAGTATAAAATTCCTTCCTATTAAATAATGAGGCCACATCTTTAAGGCATGTATGACAACAACTAATTCTAAGTCATAGGTCGCGTCATTTTTCTCATGAACCTTTAGCTTCCTAGACTCATAAGGAATGACGTGTCCTTCCTGAGTTAATACTCTACCTAAACTGTCATTGCATGCATCTGTACATACTATAAAATCTTTATTAGTGTTATCAATTCTTAGGATTGGTGCGATGGTTAATAATGTTTTTAACTTTTTAAAATTGTCTTCACACTTCTAATTCCAATCGAATTTCTTCCCCTTTTTCTGCAAGGAGGTTATAGGATTTGCAATTCTTGAAAACCCTTCGATGAATCTATGATAATAGCCAGTAATCCCCATGAATGATCGAACGTCAATGACATATTTTGGGATTGGCCAATCTTTGATTGCCTTTATCTTTTCGGGGTCCACAGAAATTCCTTCTTTAGTCACTACATGACCCAAATACTGGATTTTATCTTTAAAGAAGTCACATTTAGTAAATTTTGCAAAAAGTTGATATTCTCGTAACTCTTGTAAGACAAATTTTAAGTGTTCTTTATGTTCTTCTTCAATCTTTGAGTAAATTAAGATGTTGTCAATAAATACGACCACAAATTTATCTAGATATTTGTGCATTACATTATTCATCAGACACATAAAAACAGGTGGGGCATTAGTAAACCTAAATGGCATAACAAAAAAACTCAAAATGTCCATATCGATTCCTAAAATATATTTTAAAGATGTCTTCATCCTTTATTCAGACCTGGTGGTATCCAGATCGTAAATCAATCTTTAAGAACACCGTGGCTCCATGTAGCTGATCAAACAGATCATCTATGTGAGGTAATAGGTATCTATTCTTGATAGTCATTTTATTTAGTTGACGATAATCTATACATAGTCGTAGAGTTCCATCCTTCTTCTTAACAAAGATGACAGGTGCCCCCTAGGGAGACACACTCGGTCTAATGTAATTCTTATCAATGAGTTCTCTTAACTGCAACTTAAGTTCATTTAATTCTAGCATATTCATCCGATAAGGGGCTTTTGAGCTAGACACTCCACCAGGTACCAGCTCAATAGTAAAATCTAATTCCCGTTTTGAAGGCAGCCCAAGAATTTCTTCCAGAAATACATCAGAATATTTCCTTAGAATCAGAATATCTTCCAATTTTAATTTATCTCTGTTATTAGTGTTTTCTACATCAATTAATGTTACGGCAAAAACATTACAACCTTTCCTAACAACTCTCTTAAGCTGCAAAGAATAAATATTCCTTACTACTGTTTTCCTAGGGATTCCCTTTACATTTATAATATTTCCATCGCTATTTATGCAAGTGAAGGTTTTATCAAAGCAATTCAGGACCACCCTATGCTGTTCTAACCAATCCATACCAATTAACATATCATATGAACCTAAAGGTAACACATTGAACTTAACAGAGGTTTCGAACTGATCCATAGTTACTGCACAATTATTAATAAAGCTAATTACCTTTCTCTTTACACGAGTAGCTAGCTGAACTAACCAAGATCTTGCAAACTTTTCAACTGAAAGATTACACTTTTCTACTAAACTAGGAGAAATATAGCTTAAACTAGCTCCCGGATCAATTAAAATAGATATAGGTATTTGATTTATCTTACCTTCCACTTCCACCATGGAATTTTGATAATCTACTTGCCGGTTCTCTAATGCTACATTGATCCTGGGCATTGTCCTTGCTAGATCACCAACAATCATCTCCTCCTATATTGTGTGTATGTTATTAACAATCTTCTTTCGATTGGGGCAAACTGATGCATAATGCGGACCATTACATTCCCAACACTTTATGGGTTCCTTTCATTCAAAATTATTCGTAAAGTTACTGTGGTTGTTAGAAGATTCTTTATTCCTTTGATTATTTGGATTGGTCTATGAATTAATTTTGTTCCCTTGGGAATTTTTACTAAGAAAATTTCTGGTGTTATTATTCTTAAAATTTCGATTAGGCACAAAATATTTCTTTTTTCTGTTCAAATTTATTATTCCTCTTGGCCTTCCAGTTGGTCATAATTTCCTTTTTATGATTTTGTTCATAACAGAAATTCGCTTTTCTCATTGCTTCTTCTAATGTTTTCAGATTTTCATGCTCAATTCTGTCCTTTATATGATAAGGTAAATAGCTGAGAAACCGATGTACCTTAGGTTTCTCATCCACAATATATGTCACATACCTAACTAGACTTAGAAATTTACTATTTAGTTCTTTCACATTCATTGTTCCCAGTTTCAGCTCATAAAATTCCTTAGCCCTTTCCTCATAATACTGTTCAAATAAAAATTTCTTTCTGAAATATTTCTTAAATGTACTCCAATTTATGTTTTTCTCCCTTATACCTTTTACTCCTTTTAAGTCCTGCCACCATATATCTGCTTTTCCTGTGAGATTATAAATCACCATTTTGGCCTTCAATTGATTAGAGTAGTTATAAATTTGGAAGCATTTCTTCATCCTGGACAGCCAAGATTCTGCTTCTTCCCCCTTTTCAGTTTCTCCATTAAAGGTTGGTGGCTTGATCTTCTTCAATTCCCCAGATATTTCTTCGTAAGGTTTAAACTTTCTCTTCCTATTATAGTGATCATCTTCACTGCTGCTACTAGTATAATGGAAGTTTTTTTTATGTAAATCACCGTATAATTAAGAAGATGAGCTAATTTCACTTTTAATTTGTTTAGTCTTTTTATCTTTGTGCTGATAACCCTTATCTTCAGACTCAATTCTTTTATCTTTTCCCTTAGTATGAAATATTTCCATTAAAATCTGATTTAGCTCCACCTGAGCTCTCAGAATCCTCTCATTTTCTTTCTTAACTGATTCCATCTTTGTTTTTAATTCCTTAATTGTTTTTAGTAGTTCGGAAAAATTATTAGTTATCTCTTCTTGTATAGGTTATTTTTGAAAATTATTTCGTTCAGTGTAAGGAAATTCCTCATCTGCATATTATTCTAATCTATCAATACCTGTCATTAACTCAGAAACAAAATTCTCTGGATGTATCATTCAAAAGAAAACAACATCAGCATGTTTATTTAAATTTACTATTCCTCATAAGAAAGTTGAGCTACATTCAAGCCTAGTGTTTGAAGCTTGTGCTCTGATACCACATGTAATAACCCAAAAATTCGTAAAAATTTAAAATTTTTCATTTGACATAAAATGTCAATTGTCACCGCTAACATACCTTTAACTGTCAGTAGATAATAAAACAATTCGAAAGAGAAACACAAATTACTTCTTTACAAGAATTTGTATTATCTAAAGGCTTGTCTTTAAAAACTATGTTAGTATTGTTTCAACTTAGAAGTTGTAATTTTCCATAAGGTAGAAAAGAACTTGTAATTTATTGATGCTAGAAAATAATGTTGATTTCTTTTGTCAAGTAGGAAAATTTTCTTATGTAATATCGGGGCTTACTTAGCTTTAAGCTAACACAGTTGGACTAATGGTTCCTTACAGTTTTAGCAGGTAAGCGTCTGTTCCAGTAAAATTAATGTTTATATTCAACTCAAGAAGATACTTCCCTAGCATGTTTATGATGCTAGACTTAAAATGTTTTAACTGCATCTTGTCTCCATAAGAGTTATTGTTGGTCTCAATTTATTTTGCTGTCAAAACTTCGTAATGACGTTTAAAAAAACTACATAAGCATGGGTTAAATTGCATGATCAATTACTATCAGATGTCCTCAAAGAATTGGATGCTTATAATTAAAATTCTAATGAACACTTGTAATCTTGTTTACAGTAATGTAATTTCAAGTTTAAATAGAAAGAATATAGTTCACATATTGATGCTTAAATCACCCAATACTATTTGGTGTTTATTGCAATTACCTTCATTATAGGGTTCTATAAAAAACATTCTCTCAATGGATAACCAAATTACTTTTACTTTTATCTATAAATTCATTATTAATTGCCAGAAATTTACTGAGATTTCTTATATCGTTTTGGTTCTCAGCTAACTAAACACTCTTTCAACTTTAACAACTCCAAAGGCTAAGTCCAAGAATCACTATCTCTCCTTCTTACTATGGTTAAAAGTAAAAATATGTCTTTCTCACAAATTCCATCAAACCTAGTTAATAAACATAACTATCTTATCTTGATTTATTAACAAAGAAACCTTAGAAGAAAATTTCATGTTATATTCTATAGTTGATACACTAAATATCAATACTCCATGGTAATATTACACTATTGGAAATCATATAAATTGCATCGTTTACTTGATTAAAGGTTTGATTATAATCATTCGTTTGCAGCATCGTGACTATAGAACTTCTACCCATGCTGGATATAAATCTCGAAGGACATGTGGTGATGGTTCTATCCACAAGATGGTTGACTTAAAAACTAAACCCTACTCATTTATTTTCACAGAGTGAGGGTTCATCATCTAGTTTGGTCGAGCTGCGAGCTCATGGCCATCGAAATCCTGTATACACCTCCATGTTTACAGGTTGCTATCAGAACAAAATGTCGTGAGCTGGTTTAAATGAGGTCGTAAGGTGGTTCTTTGTTCTGGATGGAGATTTCTTGTTTCCTTCGAAATTGTGACTTAGGGTTGAGTTGTAACCGGCACACTAATCTTCTTGTTATACAAGAATAAATAGCCTTGTAACCGAGGGTCTGGGGTTACCAACTTACTTCTAAAACTTGCAAAAAATCAGCTTTAAAGCATAGAAAAGGAATAGGAAGAAATGTTGAACTCACCTTATTAACGACGGTTGATCCATGCTTTGTCTTCTCCCGCTCTACTCCTCTCTAAATATTTTGGGGATGCACCTCCTTCACCTACAAAGAGCGAATTCTCCAAGTACAATCTTATACATGTATATATAACAAGCTAGATGAACAATATATAGAGTGCTTAATCAAATATATTCATCAAACATGATATATGAAAGAGAATCAACACAAAATTGGAAGAATAATTCTCTTTATTAACAATAGTGAATGAGATGAGTGTACAACCCAACATCTGAGACAATGACTCCTCTGCAACCAAAGGACTCTGAGTTCTTCTGCTCCAAAGACTTATGAAGATATACCACTAGCATAACTTTGCTCTCCAATATTTTTTGATTAATGCCCTCCCCAAGGCCTCTATTTATACGTTGGGAAATAGAGCAGTTTCAAAGGTTGAGAAGGTTGATATAGTTGAGTTGGTTAATGATTAAGGCTCAACAAATCTCCATTAATCGTGTTTTATTATTTTAAATTTCAAATGGATGTGTACGCGAGTATTGATACTGGAAACCCGTGTATGACACGCGAGTTGCTATAAGGGAAACCCGCACACAGATCTGTACACAGGTTGCAATGAAGATACTCGCGTATGGTACACGGGATGTTGTGGAGATAGTCGCGTACGACAATCAACATATAGAAAGGTAAAATGGAAAGCTAGTTGGATAATGAATGCATCTCATGTCATGCCCATCTATATTTTTTAGGCAACCTTCAATCCATAAGTGTCCTTTTGTGTACCAACATATGAAGTGTCGGCACTCGGACGGAGAAGTGCCATTTGGGTTGATAACAGATTCCCCCTAATGTGTGAGGTTAGAGGGAAGTGATGTCCAAAATAAATTATAATCATTATCTTTGGAGAACTCAAAAATCCAATGGAGCAGAGGTAGTACCTGAAACAAATACATAATAATGTCATATACAGAGTCATATCTGAGGATTCTATGTTCAATATACTGGAACACTAGCTCCTTTATAATGTTTGAGCACATCATATAGTGTGGGTACAAGACCACGTATATTACAAAGGTGGATCGAAGCCATAATATACAATAACGATGAGTCTTCAAAGATCTGGAAGCTATGTAAATAGATAGAACATAATCTTGCACAACTTAGTCCATAGATAGGGTAATAAGGTCTTCATAAACAATCCCAAAGAACCAGTACAATCCAATCCATGCGAATAAATGTAGGTTGAAGTCGAACATAGAGCGGATTCAATAGATTGTCAATCAATAGGTGATAATCGACAACTGAAGCAAAGGATTTCACCAATAATGAAAGTGAATCCTGAGGTATGATCGTCAAAACTCTGGGTCTTCGTCATCAGGAAGTGCTGATGCAGAACCATACTGTGATAAGGGAGGCAATAGATCCTCCAACAGATCACAAGAGTTACTAGGAACTGGGTAAGGGAAGGGAGACATAAGTGATAACAAATACAGTAATGATGGGATCAGGATATAGATCAGACATTGAGTTAAGTCCTTGAACACTGAGCACGACAAAAATATGACCCAAGGAAGCTTTTAACTTTATAGATAGAACAACTAGACTTATCTATCATGTAGGAGACATGATTAGATTCCCCTGGTATAACTGACAAGAGGAGTAGTAATAAACTCAAAGTAATAGCTGAACTAAAAGTGAACACTGAGACATGGGTATCGGAAAAGACAGGGAGTGCTATGTTCAAGGATGACAGGTTGGTACTAACTAAAAACCAAGAGAAAACTTCTTCCTTACCTTCCTTGTTAAATTTTAACGAGTCCAGGAAAGTCAACTCAAATCTCTCTTCATTTTTTAACAAGCTTGAAGAGAAGAGGGAATATTTCTTGATAGTGTCACTGATTCGTGGATTTAATGAGCCCGAAGTAGTACATGTTCAGTTGGTGTTTTCACATTTAGAGAGTCTGAAAACTCCAAAGAAGACTCCAGGGGGGTCCTTTTTCATCTAATTTAGTCTCCTGAGGCCGGAAAAGTATAAAACATACCACAAAAGAACTCTCTTAACTTCCATAGAAGAAAAGGTGAACATTTTTTGTACTTAGTCAGGGAGGTCCGAAAAATGTTAAATTACCACCTACCCAACGCTCCTTCAAGAGCAGCATATAGCTTGAGTTTTACAAGTGTGAAGGAAAGCATAATCACTCGGAAGGATCCATTTGAGTATGAGAAATGGGGCTTACAACAATAAACTCAATGCTTTTTTCTTTAGTGTTTAACGAGCATGACAAAGGCATAAAGTACACTCGGAATATTTTTCATGTTTATGTCCAGAGCATGAAAAAGAGAAATCTAAGCTCATACCGAGTGTTCCTTTTCTGTAAATTTAGTCCCTCAAGTCTGGAAAAGTGATAAACCTATGCTTGAGAATACTCTTCTCAATTCCGTAGAAAAGAGAGTGATCCTTTCTCATACTATTCTGCATCGTCTGAGAAAGAGATAACCTACCACCAATGCAGATGCCCATTCACATATTCTTAATGAGCTTGAACGAACAAGTTAACTCGGAAGTCAAGTCTGTTTTAAGGAGTCAGATCTGGGCCTAAAGAAACTCCATAAGGGTGGGGAGTCCTATAAAGGGATATCTTGTAAAAAGAGACCAAAATGAGGCTTCATTTGGCATGAAAATTAGCTAAGAGGATTCCACTATACCTAAGACAGCTGCAACATGAGTATCGAAAGGCAACATAGGTTCTAAATGAGGATACTCATGAGAGGAAGGCCCTATCCACAGAAGAAAAATGGTAAATATAAGGAGCTAATGCTTAAAAATACCATAGTCCGTGGTTAAAATGTTGATTACTAAGTATAAGATGGAGTAGGTATCACTAGTGGAAAATGAGAGATTAGTGACAAAAAAAATGACCAAAATCCGCATATCAATGACCATTTTTGGTTTGGCGATCGCTGGTGGCTAATTTGCGGTCTTTTATTACATGACCAAAATTGGTCATTTATAGCTTGTCGATTGGTCATTAATTTGGTCATATATTTGGTCATTAATTTGGTCATATATTTGAATCAATGACCAAATATATGACCACATTTGTGATCAAATTAATAACCACATGACAAGCTAGAATATGACCAAATTTGGTCGCGTAATAAAAGACCATAAATTAGCCACCAAAACTGATTTTTGGTCATTGATATGCGAATTTTTGTCATTTTTCTGGTCATTTGTATCTCACTGTTTGGTCGCGTATCTCTCAATTATTGGTCATTTTATTTGCGAATTTTGGTCATTAATCTCATTTATTGGTCACTAATTTAGTCAGTTTTAGTCGCTTTATGTATGGTCATTATATTTTAGTAGTTTGAATGGTGTCCATTATTAACCATATAAATTTTTAATGTGATATTATGTTTAAATTAAAAAAAAAAATCATACATTTATTCTCATCTAATACACATGCGAATTATGCAGTCACATTATAATTAATTACAACACTTGTAAATAAAATCTAATACACATGTAAATCATGTAATGTCACATTAATTAGTTAATAATAATAACATTGATACATAATATAAAGTACAACCATATATATAAGTTTTAAACCACAAATTATATTATATGAAATGTCAAAAGTATTACAATAAATATGAGTTTTCTCAAAAACACATATTAATTTCCATATAACTTTATGGGAAAGCCATCACTTTTCAAAATATTACAATTGCTAAACCATCATACTTGCACTTGGTTGCAAAACCATACTTAGATGCCACATCAACAGCTTCAAAACCATACTTAAATCCCATGTCAGCAGCTTCAAAACCACACTTAGCAGCTTGAAAGCCTCAACATTAGGCTCTTCATACGGAATGGCAAATCCTCAGTAGCGAGCTCTTCATACTCAATAGCCCACTTATAAGTTAAGCTCACTCCTACAAAATCCAATAAAAAATAATCACTTGTAAAATAGAAAAACAATGAACTATAAATTAGAAAAACAATGAAGCAAATTATTTATCTTGTTCAACAGCTAACAACAATAACCAAGATCATGTGCAAAATAGGAAAATCTAATCTAACAAATTCAATTTAAGAATTGGTTAAAATTAAACTTGAATGGCTAAATCTGCAACTATTTAGTACCTAAGAAAAGTAAAACTCAGCTCTAAACCAGGAAATGGATTTCAACAGGAAATATAATCAACGAATCCACAAAACAATTATGCTCAACTGCACAGGTAGAAACCTATATACATAGTGCAATCTGTGAAGGAGTTCACCCCTATATGTCATGTGGTTAATGAATGACATGACAACTATGGAAGCTGATGAATGATTTAAGAAAGTCTCAAATCCAATGCCCAAAATAATAAATAATAGATTTCTTTACTTGTGGAATCGCCATTCTGCTATGTATGATTTGGTGAAAAAGTGTAACAAATGCACTCAAACACAAGTTGGAAATGCTGGTGCAACAAAAATGTAAAATGTATGACTTGTGTATGTGAGAAAAGTTGTATAAACCTACTTTCCCAAACATGCAATAAACATAAATCAAAAGAGAAGAGGGAAGTGAAACCTTAAAGGAAGCCGCTTGATGAGCTGGCCTTGTTGGAACAAGAGAAGGTGAACTGAAAAGAAGAATCATCTTTTATGGAGTGCTTCCATAGCGCTCAATAATAGCTACAATAAACATGTTAACATGTGTTATAATAAAAATCAATATATATTTTTAGTGGAAACAACTTACAACTCTTCTAATCAAGATGAAAAACAAAATTACATTACTGCAACAAATTCTCAGGCCAAGTCCAAGCAATCATAGCTTCAAAATATCTAGAGACGAACACTACCAATTTATATTGTTTGACATAGGAGAGCACTAATATACCTCATCTAAATCTGCTGATGCATTGCAAGGTGGGAACTTTAAGGCCTCTCATAAACTGAACACTTGTTTTTGGAGCTTAGAAATCACAAGAAAGTGTCCAACCCAACCATAACCACCAAGTCCTTCACTATCCACGTTCTGTAGTTGTGACATGTTCATATTTATCCTGGTCTGCAGTGCCAATTCCCATGGGGCTATCACCTACAAGAGATAGAAACTATTATAGCATAATTGGAGAAAGAAACATATCATTTCTAATTATTTGTGGAATGAATGTTTTGGATTGAAAATGTGCAAAGAATAGTACAGTAAAAAAAATTCAAGCAAAAAACAACTGCCTTCAAGGCTCTTCCTAGAAGGGCACAATATACAAGAAACAAATAACTATTTCTAACTCTCTTTATCATTCTGCTAAGTATCAAGAGATTTAAAAATTTCCCAGTTTCTCGTGATGGACATATTTTAACTTTTTAATAAGTTGCAAAGAAACAAAGATCAAACCTACACCCAATAGAGATGCAAAGCATTAAAGTGCAGAGAATCGGAAAATTGTTCTAAACCTACACCCAACAGAGCTGCAAAGCATTAAAGGACGCCTATCATATGGTAATGAAAGGGGAAGGTATACAATGGAAAAAGGAAATGGACATGAAAATGACTCCCTATTAAGAATGCACCCAAATATAGAAGGTTGCAACCCATTATATATGCATGACTTAATATTATCAAGAATCAGTAACCCAAAGTATTTCCAAAACAATGGAACAGAAATAAATTTAACAAAGTTCCCAGTCAAAATGTGCAAAAGTGCAAGAAACAAGTGACATAATTGTTTCCAGTGATTCAATATTTGAAATCATCATTAGATACCAGTGTGTCTACCTTGTAACTAGAGAGTGTTATTTATGCAATGGTGACCTTATGCAAATAGTAAGTTCTTAGGTAAAAACCAAATAGAATGACAAAAGGAGCTTAATCTTACACAAAATATTGTTTCAGTTATCACTCGTCCAATGCAACAAGAAATAGGGATCTTAGTGCTCTGCTTTGCATCCTTTCCACATAACACAAACTCTCCAAGGTTCATGAACGATGTTCCTATGATAGACGGCTTAGTCATTGGTTCATGTATCAAATTCTGTCAGTTCCACATAATTGCATCATCAGAAAAAACCCATCATTTGAGGGGGAAAAAACTACACACAATAATATTTCCTCCTTCACAATCTATCCCTTGTTCTCTAACCACCATCTCTCAATTAATAGACAAATAAATTAGAACAAAAAGAACAATGAGTTTAGAATGTTTAAAAGCACAAAGATGCTTGTATTGAATGTTTAAAAGGTGTTGAATTAAAATTTCGAGTAGGTTATGCAATGGTCACTTCCAATAATTTCACTGGGAAAATGTGGCAGCTCACAGCTGCCACTTTCATGCATGTTTTACTTGTAAAAAAACATTTGATTTTGACCCATGCAAAGAACAGTGTCTGAGTTGTAAAGGGTGTGCAATGGACTTCAAAGTTCAAGCCCATATTTTTGACAATATTTTTCCAACTTGGATAACGGTATTCCATTAGTCCATCATATTTCGGAACATGTTCAAGAAATTGATTTATTGTTATCACCCTTCTGTTTTAGCTTGAGGGCACACAAATGCAATAAGTACAAAAACTGTGATTTATTGTTATCACTCTTCAAAAAGAACTTTTTTTTCTCAGATATCAAAGAGAAAACTGTAACCATTAAACAATTGAGATCTTGCAATGAACACCATTTATAATGAAAATAATTAATCAAACTAAATAGATCAAACAATCCACATTCCATAATCTTGGATTAAGATAGTGGAATAAATCAATACCTTATTCAAATTTTGTTTTATACACCCAAACGCAAACAAGGCCTGCAAATCACACATATAAAAACACACCCTATGATTGTGCTTGATCTACAAGCCTCTGTCAGAGATGAAAATCAACGAGACCTCACACACACTTTCTCTTAGGCTGAAATTCAGTTTTTCATCCAACTTTGGAACCTTCCCATGCACATGATCAACTTAGAGTCTCATGTGTGGGTACCACATTTGGCCTTTCAATGGTTATGCTGGTAACCATTCTAAAGGTTTAGGGAGAAGCAACTCTAGTAGTTCCAGGAAAAATCAGTCCAATATTTAAACATGAACATTAGAAAATTGACTCCAAGAATAATAAAGCAAATCTGGAAAAGGTAGTATGTGGAAAGGAAAATCAATCTCTTCTTTCTTCAGTTGGTTCTATTTCAAAAGGACCACATTGTTTGAACTCTAACAATGCAACAATTTTAGAAGCAAAGGATTCAATATCTAGAAATGAAACACTTTTAGACAGGAATTATTCTTTGGAAGTTGCAGAAGTAAGGAAAAATACCAGGATTCCTTCTTCTGCTGGTGAGAAACCTATTAGCATTGGATCTTTGTCAAATATTCCCTCTACATGGAACTTAGATGGGATGAAAAGTGGAAGTATAGCCACACAAGGTGCTGCTACCAATGGGCCTCAAAGTGATGTACCTATGAGTAATGTCTGTATGTTGGATCATACTGATAATGGGCATAAGAATTTTATACATTTGAGTATTTTTGTTGCCAGTGAGGGGCACAAAATTGATAAACACTTGGGAAACACGGATATAATGAGTCATGATTATGGAAAAACACATTATCGTGCTAAGGAAATGCCAGATAAACACTTGGGAAACTGGGATATGATGAATCATGACCATGGTAAGGGATATTCTCTTGCTAAGGAAATTCCAGATGGTAAAAAAATCAATCAGGGTGATGCTAATGTGTATCAAGTTGATGAAGAACCCTTGGCCATTCATACTAATATGATTAGCCATGTGACAGATTTGGGGAATAATGATACTAACCTTTCATCCTCAAGAAACGTGTTTGTAATAGCTCAGAATCCTGGAAATGGAAATTCCTTAGTCTCTAAAGAGAATGCAATTCTGGGAGTCTCATCAAAGATAACTGAACCTTGTAGACTATCTAATCTGACAGAGGAGTGTAGTTATTCGTTGCAAAAATAGGATTCAAAGATTCTTTTATACAGTAAAAAGGTGAAACTTTGGAAGCAATACATGATGATTTTGAAAATCATGCCATTGGCATGGGGGCGCTCGCTACTTAGAGCTCTTAATGTTTCAAGAAGGAAAAAATGCTTAAAAAGCAAGAAACGGTATATTCTCAAGTCCAAGAGTTCATCTCAGAGGAAGTCTATGAATCTAATGAAGCATGATAAAATATTTCTTACATCACAAGATACTTTTGTACCTGAAAGGCAAAAGAGGAAACAACACTTGTTGGAAATCAACCTGGAAGTAATGTTGTAAAGAGTATGTCAAATGGCAAGAATTGCCTTAATTATTGCAAGGATGTCAAGAAGTATGGATTGAAGGCATTTCCCATTCAAAATGACTGCGTGCTTATCAAAGATGAGGAAAGTACCATTCAATCCCGTTTTCATCTTGGGTTTGCTCAATGCAGTTTCAGAAAGATTTGTACAAAAGATGGTTTGGGCGAGGCAGAAGAATTAAAAGAGAACATTGGTTAATATTGGTCACCTAGAAGAAATCACATACAGGGTGTCAAAAACTAAATCATAACCAATGTGAAGTCTAAGTCAAGAATATTTTCATAGTCAATTAAAGAAATGATGAAAAACTTACAAACAAAATCTTTACCTTATCGAGGCAGAAGAAGCATCAATTCTAGTAATACGACTCTCTTGTGTCTAAGGACGGTTGACAAATTCCTACTTAACATATCCTATAAACATGATAAAAGAGGAATCATATAACAATTGGGAAATGCCATGTTTTATCATAGCCCAGAACACCTATAAGAAGGAATCATGCCCATAGATATAAACCAATGAGAAAGGCCAACCTGATTCAAGGTCAGTGTCCCTGTTTTGTGTTAGAATAATCAAACCCACAGTATTACCCACTTAGACATTAATTCATTTATTTTTATCTTATTTGCCTAGTTCATGAGTCCCACCATGTTCAAGTTGATAATTTCCTATCCATAGAGGTCAAACTTGCCATCTTTGACTCATGTAGCACTTGGGAAAGCCTTAGGAATCAAATTTGCTTTTTTCCTGGCCTCCTAGGCGCCCTTCTGCTTTTTCTGCTTTGTTGACTGCTTTTTCAGTTTTTAAAGCACATAAGGAAAGCAAGACTAGGTGAGGTGAACCTGTTTTATTCCCCTTTCATCCTCCACTCTTTCCTCCATGCAAAAGCATGTATGAGCTTCCATTTCACCACTCATTAGCTTGCTCATGCGCCCTTGCCAATTCGTGAGCCTCATGACAGATTTGGGATCAGCTTTTTACACCTATGGGGGATTTGCCTATTTTGGGTAAGCCTGCTTTATGCTAGATTTGGATGCTTCCTCATGCATTCGATTTCTTCATGTATTCTATTTATTCAAAAGCCTATGATATTACAGGGTTGGCTATTGTACACTGAGTTAATATAATTTTGTGTTACAGCTCCATTTTCAGTCTCCGTTGTTGACAATTTGCATGATCAATTGTAATTTGTTGTGAGTGAAATTAATCTATTTCTGGTCAGAATTTCTACATGGTATCAGAGCCATTGCAGGTTGTTACTCTCCTTCAAAAATTGTTTTGCAGGTTCGACATCAAGACTGGGAGCCTTCTACTGACAGCCGGGACAGATTTTCTAAAGCTATGGATTCACAGAAAACTATCCTCACTCCCTTCAACTATTTTGAATGGAAAGTAGAGATGGAGATCTTGTTGAGAGCGAAAGGCCTCTACAGGGTGACTATGGCTACAGAAGTAGAGCCCAATGCTACTGCAGAGAAGATCAAATGGCATAATCGGAGAGATGAGGCCTATGGCCTCCTATGTCTCAGTATTTCCCGAGACCTCCTTTTCCATCTCGATGGATTAACTTCACCGGATCAAGTATGGGAGAAAATTTCTGAACTCTTCGGAAAGACAGATGATATGAGGGGACACCAGATTGAAAATGAGCTGATTTCCCTGAGTCCCAGTAATTTTGAATCACTGCAACTATACTTCTCCAAGTTCAAAGCACTACTTTTGCAGCTGAAACAGTGTGGTATTGAAAAGAAATATGATCAGCTCGTATTGGCCATCCTATCGAAGCTAGGACCTGACTACTCAGTCTTTGTTTCGACCTTCTATGCCACAAAACTCACAGCTCGAACCTAGAAGATGCCCAGCCTTGCAGATTTCATGGAATCTCTCACACAAGAACAATACAAGCTGGTGATGATGGGCACCATCAAACCATCCAAAGATCAAGCTTTGATTGCTGGAGATTCGAAGGTGGATTCAAAAATCAAGAAGAAAGCTAAAAAGCCACCTGAGAAAGGAAGAGACAATAAGCAGTCTCCAGAGGATCAACAAGGTCCCAAGAAAAATACCCAGAAGAAGAAAAACAAAGGTGATATGAACAAGTGCTCATACTGTTCGAAGGGCAATCATACTGAAAGCTCTTGTATGAAAAAGCAGATAGATGTATTAACTCAACTGTTGGAGAAGAATGGCATCTCCCTTCCAGAAAGCTCAAAGAAGAGAGAAGGAGGATCAAGTTCCGATGACAGAGAGAGAGTTCATGCTCTAGTTGCTAGGACATCAAGCTCACCCAGTTTTATCATAGATTCTGTAGCTTCAAGACACATGGTTTCGACTAAGGAGGCCTTCTCCTCACTGGATATGTCGAAAGGACCATCTATTGTACTGGGAGATGACTCTCTCACTGAAAGCAAAGGCAAAGGAAGGATAGAACTTGATCATGGTAACTTCAACAATGTGCTGCATGTCCCTGGTCTCGCCTCCAACCTTCTATCAGTGTACCAGATGACCCACACTGGGTCTCCTAAGAAAGTCATATTCTCACCAAATGAAGTTGAGATCACAGAAATCTCAAGTGGAAGAATTATTGCAAAAGGAGTAGCGAATCATGCTCAAAAGGTATACATGTTTTCACACTTCCTGCCTTACTCAAACCCCTCTGCTCTTCTTATCCATGCTAATGAAGCTAGCAAGCTATGGCATCAAAGATTTGGCCATTTAAATTACAAGTATTTGTCTGATCTTAGTGAGAAAGATATGGTCATAGGGTTGCCCAAGATAAAATTTTCCAAAGGAGTATGCCAAGGTTGTATCCTAGGAAAACACCCAGAGCACAAATTTGAGAAAGCTAGTCATGAGAGAACCTCTGCACCCCTCGAGCTGATTCAAAGTGATGTTGCTGGCCCATTCCCTCATATGTCCATGAGTCAGGCCAAATATGCATTGACCTTTATTGATGATTTTTCCAGGTATTGTTGGGTTCACTTCATGAAACACAAGTCAGAAGTTTTTGGCCTATTCAAAGTCTTCAAGGCTTTGGTTGAAAACCAGTGTGGAAGAAAACTCAAGGTCCTCAGATCTGAAAATGGTGGTGAGTATGTCAAGTCTGAGTTTATTAACTATTGTGCAGATGCAGGTATTCAAATGCAACATTCTATCCCCTACACACCACAGCAGAATGGTGTTGCAGAGAGGAAGAACAGATCACTAAAGGAGATGGCAACATGCATGATGGAGGCCAAAACTTTGCCACCAAAGTACTGGGCCGAAGCTATCAATTGTGCAGCCTATATTCAGAATAGGGTGCCTCACAAACAGTTGGATGGCATGACTCCCTTCGAAGCATGGAGTGGGCACAAGCCAGATGTGACCCATTTCAGGATTTTTGGCTCAAAGGCATGGGCTAGAATCCCGACAGAGAAGAGGAAGGCTTTGCAGCCCCAAATCCAAGAGTGTATTTTTGTGGGATAATCTGAAGATTCAAAAGGGTACAAGTTGATAAACTTGAGCACAAACAAAGCCTTCATTGAAAGGTGTGTTCATTTTGAAGAAGAACCCCTTGCAGAAGTGGAGATTGGTGAAGCCTCTTCACCACCTGAACCTCAACAAGTAAGTAAAGAGTTTGTTGAACATGCTGATTCTGATTTGTCTAATGGAGATGAGTTTATTTCAGACCCAAACAGCCCCACAAGGCCAAAATGGGCAGCCAAGACACTACATGCAGCAGGAGAGCTAGTTGGGGATCCCAATGACCCAAGGAGGACTAGATCTCAATTTGAGAGTGGTCTGTGCATGAAGGATCCTGAGTTTGCTGAAAAATTCTATTTGATGGTGGATTATGATCCTCAAACATATTAAGAAGCAGAAGGAGATCCAAGATGGCAAGCTGCCATGAATGAGGAGTTCAACTCGCTACAGAAGAGCAACACATGGGAGCTAGTGGATCTTCCTCCAGGGAGAAAACTA
>LPNX011036370.1:0-75750 GCA_001517045.1 Pseudotsuga menziesii
TATCTTTTCTCTTTTTACTTCATCTTCAAATAAGTTAGGGAAGTACCCCTAATTGTCACCTAAAATCAGAGTTTTCCGTTTATTTCAGTATTATGTGGCATCTGAAGTGTCCTTAAAGGAGTCCATGATTGTGCATCA
The DNA here is from genome assembly GCA_001517045.1 of Pseudotsuga menziesii. Taxonomy (NCBI): domain Eukaryota; kingdom Viridiplantae; phylum Streptophyta; class Pinopsida; order Pinales; family Pinaceae; genus Pseudotsuga; species Pseudotsuga menziesii. The sequence goes on from LPNX011036370.1 coordinate 139, forward strand.
GCCCTTTAAATTTTTTATATTCAATTTTTTCATAAAATTTGAATTTGAATTTCATTATGGAAATATATTTTATTAATTTATAAAAAAAGTATGGTTATTAAACTGGTTATTAAATTTTAAACCAATTTATAAATTAAATATTTGAAATTTTTTTAGTAAAATAAATAAATTTAATCCAAAAAAATAATGAAATAAACAAATTTAATCCTTTTAAGAATTTGGAGACATATTTTTAAAATATATGTTTCTATAACATATAAAAAAATATTAACACAACTAATAATATGGTCTAACTATCATCATCATCAATAAAGAAATAATATGTAAAATTAAATCATTTTTAATATTTTATGTAATTATGAAATCACATAATTATGAGTAAAAATAATGCTTTGAATATTATTAATAAAATTTGTTTTCTATAACATACTATTAAAATTATTTTTAAAAAATTAGTAATAAGAAATCACATATAAACTTTAGTATAATTAAAAAATGATATAATATGAATTAATTATATGAAATGTGTGAATAACATCTTTTTAATATCTTGTGTAATTATAAAATCACATAATTATATGATTGAAGATGATGTGCATAATTATTTGTTTTGGTTGAATCAATCATCATTATAATGATTAAGAAAATTTTAAAATATATTTCTTAAATAAATTGCATGTAAACTAATATGTGATTAGATGTCTTATATTAACAAAATGCGAATGACATCTTTTCAATATTTTGTGTAATTATGAAATCACAATTATATGATTAAAGGTGATGTGCATAATTATTTGTTTTGGTTAACAAATAAAATTTTAAATTATATCGCTCTTAATGTTTTATGTAATAAATCAGATATGATCTAATATCGCTATGATTAGATGCAATGTATGGCTAAAGATAAACTCAATCCATATCCTTTTTAATCTCATTTATAAAGTAATGTGGTTGTGATTTTTTTTTAAATTTTATATAATAAAGAAATTACATGTAAAGTAACATGATTATGATTTGAGATGATGTAAACAATTTTTGGTAAATTTGCATGAGAAGCTTTTATTGTTATGTGTTTTGTGTTTTTGAAGGATTTAATAATTACATGATTATGATTTAAACAATTCTTTGTAAATTGTATGTGAAGTTTCTATTTTTATGTACTAAACATTTAGGGAAAAAAAAATTCTTAATGCTTTAAACTTAGAAAAAAAAAACTTCATTTTTAAGACAATCATTGATCCACATTTAAACCTATCTTGTTTAATAACTCTTTTTTTTTGGTAATATTGATCCATAATTTATAATTGTGATGACATTATTATAATTTATTGTCTAAACAATAATATAAATTTATTCAAATCTATATTTAAAGGTTTTTATAATCTTATGTATACAACTATTAAATCATTTTTATTATTATATACAAAACCTTGGTTATTTTCACAATTGGTAAATTGGTAAAAGAGAGAGTAGTGAAATAGGTTTTTAAAAATATTTAATTGGGTTATTTAAATTTAAAAAGGATTTGATTTCAACTAGCGCGTACAAAAAACAAGTTATGAAGATCTAGGTGAAAAATTGTTTGGTTCTGAGCTAGTCAAGCTTTGTAGTGTTCAAGATCTAATAGTTTGCAATGGTCTAAGAAAATGGCTAAATTCTAGTTAGATGACTAGTGTTCATTATTTAATATATGATATCACTTCACATTAAAAATAATAATTTTTGCCATCTTAAACAACCATGAGCCTAACTTAGATCATAGACTTTTAATTGTAACTCTTAATTTTGTCATCTCTTTGAGAGACACTTAGCTTCGATAGAAATAGAGATGATATTTTTCTAAATATTAAAAAAAATGAATTATTTTCTCTATAAGGACAATATAAAAGACCTCTACCATAATTTTACTACAACCCTCTCATTTTCCATTAACAAGTTCTCTATCAAGATATCGAGTAAAAAGGGAAATAATAGAACCAACTCTTGGTATGATAAAGATTATAAAATTGCAAGAAGAGAATTTAAGGAAGCTATTGATGAATCCCTCAAAAATGCAAGATAAATAGGTACTAAGTCCTAATTATAGAAAAAATGTACTATATAAATATAAAATAGGAGAAACTTTTAAGCTTCTCTAAGATGGCCCCTAAAAAATTATGGAGGCAAATTCTAACTTGCAAAACTAAACAAAATGATATGGTTATTTTGAAAGACTAGAATTCATATCTTGAGAAACAATTATGAGCCCACTGATGTCATGGATTACATAAGAAGAAGTTTTTTCTTTAGAAGACATATTTTGGAATTAAGCATCTAGCAAATGGAAAAACTAAGCACATTGAAGGCTACCTAACAAAAATCCTAAAAATTGGAGGATTTGTCCTCATTCCTCACATCCAAAAGATTTTCAATTTAGCGGTCAAACAAGGTTTCCATAAACCATGGAATGAGAGCCTCATTGTTCTTATTTTTAAAAGTGTTGATAAAACCCCCCCTGTAATTATTGACCCATTATGATTAGCCCCATCTTAGACAAGTTATATGGTATTATTTTGGAAAGGAAGATCAACACAAGGCTAAAATATGAGGGTAAATGGGCAAACGACCAGAAAGTCTTTAGAAGGAACCATTCAACCATGGACCACCTTGTTATGCTTAGGATCATTAAGGACAAGTTTCATAATAGTAAATCCAATCTCTTTTTTTGCTTTGTGGACTTTAGAAAAGCTTTCGATACAATGCCTAGAAATAATATGTGGAATATATTAGAAGACCTAAAGGTTCCTTTTGATCTGAGGGCTGCTGCGATAAGGTTATACGAAAGTGTCATTGCCAAGTTAAAAAAAATTGAGTATTGGTCAAAGTTTATTAATTGTAATATTGGAGTTAAGCAAGTTTGTCATTTCTCCCCCATCTTTTTCAACATATACATCGATAAGCTAGAAGGTTGGTTAGAAGAAGCATGTTGCATTAGCACATCAATAGTAGGAATAGTCATCATCATTTTTTCTATGCTAATGAAATTGTTCTTATGGAAAGGTGTCCCTTTGATCATAATACAAAATTAAGAACTATCAAGGATTTATGGTCTAATATGGGTATGATTGTTAACAACGAATAAACAAAATTTATGATTATTAAATCTAACAAGCCCACTAATGCTAATTTCTTACATGACAATAGAAACTTGGAGGAAGTGACTTCATACAAATATCTCAAAATTGATATCTATCACAAACTCAATTGGAATTATAGCACTAAAAAAATGATCAATAGAGGGTGGAAATATTATAAATTGGTCTTGAAAACAATTGTAAATCAACAAACCTTGCGATGTGGGATAAAAAGAAGTTCCTCTTTGAAACTCTCATCACCCCCGTTATCTTGTATGGGTGCAAAATTTGGAGTTGTAGCATCTCTAGAGAGTCTCTTGAGAAAAATTGAGGGAATCCATAAGTATTTATAACTTATAACCTCAAAATTAAAAATTAAAAACAATATGCCCTATCCTATTTTCCTTATTGAAGTGGGTATTTTATCCATTGAGAGCATGACTATGACTAGGTACTTCATGTGTAAGTACAATATAACTAACACAGGAGACGAAAGGCTTCCTAAAATGGCTTTACAATCATGTCAAAACCACCTGCCATCGCTTGGTTAAACCATTAGGGAATATAAAACTATCACATTGCAAATATCAATAATATTAAAAATAATAGTACAACTAAGATTAAATAGAATTTGTGGCACGATAAAAATTTAAAGGTTAATTAAAAATTAAAAAGTTAAATTTCTTTCCTCTTATAGGCTATTCCAACCTTGACTTTTGCATAGCCAATTTAAATGTCCTTGTACCTACTACTTCACTTTAACAATGTTTTATTGATCTTTTGCAATTGCAAACAAACAACAACTATAGGTGCAATGTCGAGGACATTGCCACCTCGTGGCTCTTGTTTACTCATGATTCGTCATAATTATTGATTTTGGTGATGGCCTCTTATCGCGCACTTTAATTTTACTTTATATGATGTGTATATAAAGTTTGTTTTTGTTGAAATCAAAACTTGAAAAATGTTTTAGGATCAATAAAGTTAAAATATTGAAAAAAAAAAGGTAATGACGTGAAGGGGCTTTGCTTTCTTATATAAATTCCAAGTTTAAAATTAAAAATTGCAAATGAGGTGTGAATTTTCAAAAGAGTTGATTGTTAAATGTATGTAGGACTGTTGTGGAGGGAATCCACAATGATAAAGCACAAAATTTAAAAAAACAATGGTTGATAAGATTGATTCATCATTGAGGTGTATGGACATAATGATAGAGAGATTGACCATGATAGCATACATATGAATGGATGTTCATTGCTTAGTGTATGGTATCATACAATTTGTAATTTGATAGAGTGAGATTGCGATTATACATATTGTAGGATGCAACTTAAATAAGTACATATTTGTAGAAATATTGGTGTGTATGTTGGCTATTACAACTTGTATGAATCATAATGTATGGTTGTTTGATAGTGTATGGAATTGGTGTTAGTGGGGATATATTTATGAGCAATCTATTCCATGAAATTGGTTGGCTCTTTGAGATATTTAACCCATGGATTCATTGAGGATTTGGCTCTGATACACTATTAAATTGATAAAAAAAATTCTACAATTTATAAAATAATGTATAGAATAATGAACAATTGATGAAACAATGATTACCATTAGCCTCATGACAATATACTTATATGCATTCGCTAGTCATGAGGCAAAGAGGCATGTACCCTTTTAATTTTAATTAATGTATTTAAAATTGATTATTGTTGTTGTTGTTGTTGTTATATTTATATTTATGTTTGTTATAATGTCACAATGTCCAATGCTAGTATACCAAGTAAAACCAATAAGACAACATTAATACACTATTGGTAACACTTTTCCAATAGATCTAATCTTAACTTAAAATCCATGATACTACCTATCGTGAAATACTATTTGGGTCCTTGTTGGCGGAACTTCAAGATGGAATATTAACACAATGAGAAAGATCTTTAACACTATAGGAAAATTGGAATTGAAATGACTATAACTTTAAAATAGAATTCCAAGCTTACTCCAAATTTTAGCATTAACCACTAGATACAATCTCGGCCTTTACTCAATAACACAAACAACTTATTCAATAGACAACATTCGAGTACTACTAAAAAATTATGTAACCCCAACCCGGTTTCAAGTTTAGATCACTACATGTAGTTTAATTCCCAAACCGCAGCATGCATAATCATATAAAATTTAAATTTTTTTACTTTTGCTTGAAACACATGGAATTCTTTCAACATAAACCACTTAGAAAAATTTATGGCAGCCTACTTTTCCTATTCATAAAATTTATGACAATCAACATACATGAAAATTTTGACTCAGTATTTTGACCAATAAAGTCCAGGGAAAAACCTGAATGGAAAACCTGTATGAGAGAGTTTTATTATTTCTTTAGGAAAAATACAAATTAATGACAGTAGTACTTATCTCCCTTCTTGAAATTCCTGCCAATGTCTCACTAACAACCTGTTGTAATAAATTCCTTGAAAAATGTGTTGTACGGACTCACATGTGTGACTATACGAATTGTTGTACTATCCTCGATTTTTGTGTTGTATGGACTAATTGTTTATTGCCTCAAAATTCATGCTATTGTACGGTATGAAACAACATTAAATGTTGTACATTTTCTTCTCAAAATTCGTGCCAACTTGCCTTGATTTCTGTGAAGTTGTATGGTCTAGTACAGTATGGCCCCTTTCTCAATTTCTGTGCAATTTCTAACTGTTGTATGGTGCATTGGAAATCATGCCCTTCTCCTTGGAATTTGAATTTAACCTCTGCTCTTCCTCACTTTGGAATTTGTGCCAGAAATTCTAATCTCTCTCTCTCTCTAATGAATTCTCTTCAAACCCTCGTCTTCTTATTTTTCTCTTCTCCTCTCTCAAAAATCTCTTTTGTAAAAGTGAACAATAAAATCTACAATGCAAATCTCTAGCCTTTTTGTTTGAGTAACCACCACTTGAAAATCAATGGCTTAGATTAAAAGCCAACTAAATGAGATCTAGGGCCATTATTAAAACTCAATTTTTCTCATTAAAAGCATTCACTCACTTTTAACTATTCAATGAGACATTTAATACTCACACACCCTTTTTAATTCTCATAAATTCACTTTTTTATTTTTTTAATAACTCAAACTCACATTTAAATTAAATTTTTTAATAACTCAAACTCACATTTAAATTAAATTTTTTAATAACTCAAACTCACATTTAAAGTCAATTTATAAACATAAAGTCATTCTTACTTTAAAAAAATACCAGGGACCACAAATTTTTAATTGCCCATGTCCACCCCAAGGCATCACAAGGTGGAAAAACACTTCCTTGGTGATTTTTAACACTCCCTCTTACCAAGGAAGTTGTTATTCACTGCTCCCATCCTGTCTTTGAAATGAATATGCTTTCCCTCTTGTTAAGATTTCATATGATAGACTAGATATCATTAGTGTTCAATCCAAATTCACAACAGTATCATATGCATAATCATTGAAAGAAACACAACCACAAGATAGACACAAGAGAGAGTATCTTCAGCAGTATCGAGGTAATACATCTATACATCATAGGAAGTTTTCACAATCAGTAACTGGAACATTTACTCTTCAATGTCTTCATCTTCTGCATCACATGATCACTTGATCCTTTTGCAGCAACACTTCGACCTTTTGATCCTTTGTAGCATCACTTCGATCTTCTTGATCCTTTGAAATAGTAATTCAATCTTCTCTATCCTTTGCAGTAGCACTTCGATCTTCTTGATCCTTTGCAACAAAACTTCTATCTTCTCGATCCTTTGCAGCAAGACTTCAATCTTCTTGATCCTTTGCAACAACACTTCGATCTTCTCTATCCTTTGCAGCAACACTTCGATCTTGTTGATCATTTGCAACAACACTTCAATCTTCTCGATCCTTTGCATCTGCACTTCGATCTTCTTGATCCTTTTTTTGCCATGCTACCTGCAATACACATGATCTCTTTGCGGGATGATCAATCCCTATCACTTTAGGACATAGGTCCAAGGATGATGCAATCCTCTGGCATCCTACTCCCACTTAACTAGGAGGGTCCTTAGCATCCGCTAGATGAATTGTCTACAACCGAATGTATATCTCGACCACACCTAGATGTAGGCCCTGTCATCCGTAAGGACTCATCGTAGTGCATTCTCAGCTTCAAATCTAGGAACACTCTTGAGTGAGTGTTATACTACGACATCTACATATACATGTAGGCATACTCTCCATACAAGAGTATTTTCTGCAGCTGTAGATCTCGACCGCACCTAGGTGTCAGCCCTCATCGTAGGTCATCCTCATCCTGCTAGAGATAGGACCACTCCATGCAAGTGTTATACTACGACATCTGTGAGGATTCATCATAGAGAATCCTTTCCACTAAGGCTAAGACCAATCCCAAGTGAGTGTTATTCTATGGAATCTACATATAAATGTAGGTATACTCTCCATACAAGAGTAATGTTTGTGAAGAAGATATCAACCACATGTAAATGTCATCCCTGTCATTCGTAAGGACTCATCGTAGAGCATCCTTCCACTAAGGCTAGGACCACTCCTAAGCAAGTGTTATTCTATGGTATCCATAAATAAATGTGGGTACTCTCCATGCGAGAGTAACGTCTATAGGGCCATCCTTAGTAAGGAATACTCTTAGGAATATAGTGTTATTTCCTATTAGACCATACTATCGTCCACAAGTGAATGTCATACCTTGTCAGCATATTTAGGAACACTTGGCCTCTTTCATATTGGAGCATCACTGTCATCCCATCATCGATGTCAGTCTTATCATCACTCCCCATTTCCTGGGAGGATCCATACTATCAACCTTCTCCCCTTTGTTTGAGGAGGGTTCATATCTTTGACCTATTCTTCCTTTCTGAGGAGAGTCCATATCTTCGACTTGTTCCTCCTTTTCGAAGAGGGTCCATATGTTCATAATTCCTTCTTGCAAGGAAAGTTTGTAGTCCCATCTTTGTTCCTCCTTTCAAGGAAATTCTTTTCGAACTACACCAAGCTTGTCACGGAAATATTCAAACTTTACTCGAGATAGAGGCTTGGTCATCACATCAGCGACTTGCTCATTGGTACTCACATACTGGAGTTTTATAGCTCCCTTTTGTACCATATCCCTTATATAAAAGTATCAAATTTCTATGTGCTTGATTTATCATGGAACATCAGATTCTTTGTCATCTTTATGCAACTCTGGCTATCACAAAGACTCATGGTGGTGTCCAACTCCTTGTCAAATAGTCCTCACGTCAGTTTTCGAATCTGTATTGCTTCACAACTAGCGGAGAAATATGCTATGTACTCTACTTCAGTTGTGATGAGAGCTACACTGGACTGTTTCTTACTAAACCATGAGATCATGGCGAATCCTAGACAATAAAATCCACCTGAGGTGCTCTTTATGTCTGTGGCACTTCCTGCCCAATATGGATCTGTATATCCATATAATATGTAGTTATGATCTCTACCATAGTAATGTCCCAAGTCTATCGTACCTTTTAGATACCTCATCACATGATTTGCAACTATGAAGTGAACCCATCTATGTTTAACTAGATACCAACTTAAGGTGTTCACAACAAAGCACATATATGGACTTATATTTGTCAGATACATCAATGACCCAATTATCTGTATGTACTGAGTCATGTCCACTAACTCTGATGACTCATCAGACAACAACTTCAGGTTGGTGTCCATGGGTGTGGCCATGGCTTTACAATCCAACATATCAAATCTTTTCAAGATTTCTACTGCATACTTTCCCTGATTCAGAAATATTCCTTCTGGGCTCTACCACACTTCCATCTGGAGGAAATAATGCATCAATCCAAGATCTTTCATCTCGAATTCTTCATCTAGCTTCTTCTTGCAATCTATGATCTGTTTCCCATTTCGAGTAAAAAACATATCATCCAGATACAGTAATAGTATGAATGGCTCATCATCCATAACCTTCATGTAAATGTTAGGATCAACTTTACTCTTGGTAAAGCCCAAGCTTGTCAAGAAGTTATTTATTCTACCATACTAAGCTCTAGGAGCTTGCTTCAGTCCATACAGAGCCTTTTTCAACTTACATACATGAGTCACTCTGTCTCTGACTTCAAATCCTTGTGGTTGTTCTATGTAAACCTCTTCCTCAATCACACCATTCAGGAAGGTTGTATTTACATCCATATGGTGTAGATCCCACTTCATCATGGAAGCAAGTGCTATGATGGTTCTGATGGAAGTGTACCTTGCTACTGGAGCAAATGTCTATTTATAATCAATTCCCTCTTTCTGAGAGAATCCTCTAGCCACAGATATTGCCTTGTACTTTTCAATGCTTCCATCAACAACCTATTTTATCTTGTAGATCCATTTCCAAGATACTACACTTGTGTTTTCTGGTTTGAGTACTATATCCAAAACATCATTCATCATTATTGAATGGTATTCTTCTATCATTGCTTCAACCCATTATTTATTTTGTACAACTTCCTCATAGCTGGTGGGTTCTTTATCTACAAGGTCACACATTAAAGCTACATAACTGGAGTATGGATTTGATCTTTTGCTTCTTCTTATGGAGCCTTATGGAGCTCCATATCTCTCTGCTTATTGTATGATTTATCTTACCCAAGCATGTTTTCTCTTTCGAGAGATATCCATAGTAAAGGGTTCCCGAGGTTCTAGCATATCATGATCTTCTGATGCTATCATTTCAAGAGAGGGTTCAACTTCTACCATTCTGGGAGGTACATCCTCTTCATGTACTTATTCAAGATGACACCTTCTAGATTTCTTGATAGTTGTATCTTCATCAAATGTTACATCCCTAATAATCTAGATGTGATGGAATCCTGAAATGTATATCATGAAGGATTTGGAGACTTCACAGTATCCAACAAATATTCCTTTATTTCCACAAGGATCCAACTTGGTTCTCTTCTCTTTCGGAATATGCACATATACTGGACAACCAAATATATTGAGATGGCTCACTTCAGGTTTCTTTCCTGTATACATTTCTTCAAGAGTCTTGAATCCAAGAGAAATGTGAGATAATCTATTATGAACATATACAGTTGTTCTTGTTGCTTCAACCCATTGGTGCATGGAGAGTTCTTGGTCATGAATCATTGTTTTTACTGCTTTCATAATAGTTTTTTTTTTCTTTCTACAACACCATTCTATTGGGGATTATAGGGAGTGGTTAGCTCCCTTTTGATTCCTACCTCCTTACATAATGCTTCAAATTCCTTTGAAGTGTATTCTCCATCATTATCTGATCTTAGTGTCTTGATTCTCTTTTCTAAATGGTTCTCTATCAAGGCTTTGAATTCCTTGAATTTCCCGAACACTTCACTCTTGTTCTTCAAGAAGTATATCCATGTCTTTCTTGAATAGTCATCAATAAATGTGACATAATATTGATATCAACTTAATGATATGGAGGTAATAGGACCACATACATCATAATGAATTAGTTCTAATGTACCTTTAGTCTTTCTTTCACTTTTCAGAAAGGGGTTCTTGATGTTCTTTCCTCTTGCACATCATTTTCAAGTTCCTTCATGATCAATATTCAGATCTGGTAACCTTGTTACCACCTTGCTCACATAGGGCAGTGCTTTGTAGTTGATGTGAGCAAGCCTCCTATGCCACAGTTCACTTGAGCTAGTAGTCTCATGGAAAAGGGTTGTCTCTGGATGTCCTTTGATTTTGTACAGTCATCCTTCTTATTCACCAATGACTGCATCATCTTCAAGTGTTTTTCCTTTGGACCATATAAGTACTTATCCATCTATAAAAGAAACTCTATATCCTTTCTTATCTAGAACTGAGATGGAAAGGAAGTTCTTTTCCAAACCTGGTACATACAATACTTCCTTCATCTTCATGGAAGTCCTAGAGTCAAGATTATAGCTTGATTCACTAATACCTTTGATGGGATATTGATAGTAATCTCCTAATGAAACTTTTTGAGGAGAGTTATTTTCTTCAATTCTTGACAGAGTTTGCTTCTTCCCTATCATGTGCTTTGCAACACTGCTATCAATAAGCCATGTATCTTCTCCAGGTGTTACATACACAAAGCTTGCAGAGAATAGTACATATTCTTCTACATCTTCTTCTTTTGTCAATCTCTTTCAAGGTCTTTATTCCTCATGCTCATCTTCAGCTAGATGAGCATGATGTCTCTTGTTGTTGTTCTTCTTCTTTGGTGATGGACACTCTCTCGAAAGGTGTTCTATCTTATGACAGTTGCAACATTGATACTTTGAGTAATCCTTAATTTTCTTTTGAAACTTATACTTTGAAGGCTTATGGTTACCTTTCTTGAATTTTGGTTGTTTTCTTCCTTTAGTATGGATGGCTAGAGACTGATCATCTTCTCTGAGTAGAGCTTCTCTGCTAGCTACTCTAGCTTCTTTTTGAATGCAATCTTCCCATACTATGTCAAAGTTCATACTTTCTTTTTTGACACACTGAGTCTGTATTGAGTCTCAAGGTCTAGTGAGACCATCTAGTGCAATCATAACTAGTTCATCCTCATCAAGGGTGTCTCCAATAGCACTTAGTTGTTCCTTGAACTTGGAGACCCTTATTAAGTAATATTGAATTAATTATCCTTTTCTCATATTGGTGCCCTTCAGTTGAGCTCTCAGATTCATCTTTCTATTGATGTTCTTTCGCTGTTACATTCTATAAAGTGCATCATACATTTCCTTTGGTGTCTTCTTAGATGACACTTGATGGATCAAGTGATATTTGATAGAATCAACAATGATCCTCATTACCTTAATTAGGTCTTGTTCATACTTCTCCTTAGATTTAAATTCTGTTGGTTTTGTAACTTCATCCTTGATGTACTTCTCAAGGTCATTCTCTTTAAGAATGAGACCAATCCTATACTTCCATCCTAGGAATTTTTCTATGCCTTCCAGTCACATCCTCAAGCTTAGTGCTTGGGGCCATCCTGTCTAGGAGGTCACTAAAAATTAAAAATTCTCAAAATGAAAATCTGACCTTACCAGGAGATGCGCTTGACTGAGGAGAGTTGGTTTGTCCACTTGGTTTCTGGAGATCCCAAATATTCACCCTTCAAAACTTTCTTGCGAGGTTGCAGCTTTTGCAAAATTTATAATCTTGGTTTTCTGGTTCAGGGCCAAACTAGGGTTTGGCTTTCCCGGAGATTCAACCACCCAAAAAATTTGATCTTAGGCTCAATGGATGCACTCTAGGGAGGCTCAAATTTCTATGTAAGCAGATCTTCCAAATTCCAAACTTTGTAGAAACCCTAATTTCTTTCAGAGAAGGAGGAGAGAGAGTTTCACCTTGTGAAAGTTGTTCTATCCAGGCTAGTTCTGATACCATGCTAATATTTCATATGTTAGAATAGATATCATTAGTGTTCAATACAAATTCACAACTGTAGCTTATGCATAACCATTGAAAGAAACACAATCACAATATAGACACATTATTTATCCCGGGAAACCCTCAAGGGGAAGAAAACCCAACAAAATTCCTCTGTATAAGATGTATAAGATAAAACCCCAAAAATAGGTATTCTCCTCCTTGATGTTCTCTCTCTCTCTCCTATGAGCTACACAAGTGAGTGATTATGTGTTATAATGAGGAACACAACTACTCTATTTATACACATTATGTCAATTGACTTTTACCCTAGACAAGTCGACCCTACTAAACTTTCTAGGCCGACTTCACCTAGGAAGACTCAAACCAATATTTTATATTATTCATCAGGGTACTAATGACCTGACTTACAATGGAGGATTTACCTCATGACTCTATGATGACCAATTACAATAGTAACATCCCGACATATGAATAATCACATCTCCCTTGTGTTACATCAATAAAATACATTTAGAAGATCCTTTGAAGTTTCAACATTTCAACACCTCTTCCCAAATACTTCGTGAGAATATCAGCCACCTGCTTCTCAATATATATGTACTGCAACTCAACAACTCCTCTTTGAACATAATCTTTGATGAAGTGATATCTGATCTCAACATGTTTAGACCTGTCATGGAATACTAGATTCTCAGAGAGCCTGATGCAACTATAATTGTAACATTATATAATTGTAGTCCTCAACTCTTGATCAAACAAGTCAACCATCAAATTGTGAAGCCACAATGCCTTGAAACTATCTTGAATGGCTTCCATATACTCAACCTCAGCATAACTCAAAGAAACGTACTTTTTCTTTCTGTTAAAACACGACACTGTTGTCGAGCCCAAATTAAAGCAACAAACGGAAGTGCTCTTCCAATACGATGCACTTCCTTCTCAATCTGAATATGTGAAGCCAACTAATCCCACTCCATATAACCTCTTGTAGTCCAGACCATAATCTATGGTCCCAACAATACATCTCAAAACATGTTTTGCAGCTACCCAGTGCACTCCCCTGGGCTCCATCATGAACTGGCTAAGAGTGTTCACTACAAAACATATATCTAGTCTGGTGTTAACAAGATACATTAACGAACCAATGAATTGCATGTATATAGTAGGATCAACAAACTCTCCCTCATAAGCATTAAGCTTCTTCGAATTGGTGATAATGGGTGTGGACATATGTCTACAACCCTCCATCTGAAATCTCTTTAGAACATCAACAATGTATTTTCCTTTCCCCAAGAAAACATGTCCATCCTCTTGGCATACCTCCATACCCAAATAATAATGCATCAACCCAAGGTTAGTCATCTCAAACTACTAACCAATATCTTTCTTGCAACCTCCAATATGATACTCCTCTACTATTATAAACAAATCATCAACATAAAACAGAAGAGTGAGTGGATCACCTCCAAACACAATGAAATACTAGTTGGGGTCAACCTCACTCTTCTAGAACCCATTAAAAAGAAAGTATGAGCCAGCCCTTGAGTACCATGTCTGAGGGGATTGATTCAGTCCATACAAGGCCTTTTTCAGCCTGCATGCATATGAATCTCTCCCATGCACCTCAAATCCCTATGGATGCTCCAGAAATACCTCCTCCTACATAAGACCATTCATAAATATAGTCTTCACATCCATCTGATTGATCCTCCAACCCATCTCTGCAACTATGGATATACACTAATCTTATAGAAGAGTAATGAGTAACTGACACAAAAGTATCCTCATAGTCAACTCCCTCAACCCGTGAGAACCCTCGTGCTGCAAACTTATCCTTTTACTTCTCAATGTTTCCATCTGCATCATGCTTTATCTTATACAACCACTTGGAAGTCACAACTGATTTCCACTCTGGTCATGGAACAATCTCCCACCACATCATTCTTCATGATGGAATTGTACTCTTCCATCATGGCATCTCTCGAAACCTAATGTGCGGTGGCCTCCTCAAAAGTAGAAGGCTCAGTCTCACGCAAGTTGGTCACTTCCATGTAGTTGGAAAATCTCTATGGTGCCATTCTTTCTTTTAACTCCCTCCTAGGTGGCCCCGTAGACTTCTCATATTCCTTCACAAGCTCCTTAAGCCAACTTGGTTTTATCTTCCTATATGCTTTCTATGATAGACCCTCCTCTACATCCTCATCTGATGAATGTCTCCCTGAAGAATTACATGTGGTATGAGATCCTATGCCTGGTGAACCTAAACCAAGTAATCTTGAATCATGTGAAGGTGAAACTTGTGAACTTGAAATATGATAACATGTTCCTATACCAGAAATCCCTGTAGACTATGCCCTTGAAACCCATGACCTTGACACCCGTGGACTAGTCAAACCTGAAACCTGTGACCTTGTACTCTGAGATGTTGTCACTTGTGGAGTAGAAATGTTATATAAAAATATAGCATAGTATAAATTATATAATATACCATAAATAATAATATTAAATATTAATGATAATTATTAATATTAATATAAATTAATATTATTAACTATTAATTATTAATATTAATATAAATTAATATAAATTAATATTATTAATTATTAAATATAAAATAAGAAGTAATGACTATTAGTGAAAAGGTATTTCGCCAAAATATAAATAACTGGCCGTCAATTGTAATTCATATCATATCTTATTTTATCATCATTTATATAAATTCGTATTTATGGATTATTTGTTGTTTATGAAGTGGAAGTTCGAGTAAATGAGATTTTCTCATTACGGTGGTATTAGAGCGAAGTTACAGTTCTTGATTTAGGTTTTTGACCATTATATAAGGGTTTCCCAAAAAAATAGGACATTTTCCTAAAAAGAAAAAAAAAGGGTAAAAGTAAAACCACATGTGGTTTCTTAATAAGTGGGTTTGGGTTTATTCTCCAACAACAAACAAAAAATGAGATTTGAAACTAGGTGGGGAAGGTAACAATCATTCCTCTCAACCACCCAATCTACACCATTTTACAAAAAATAAAGGGAAAATAAGATTAGAAGAACATCAAAATAAGATTTTTACAAGAAGATTATTAGTATTAGTATTATTATTATTATTATAGATATAGATATTAATTTTAATAACTATTGGGAAAAACAAACAAAAAGGGGAAAAATCAAAAGGATTAATAATCATTATTATAATTATTATTTTGAAATAATAATTATTTTTGGAAAAGGAAAAAAAGGTTATTTAACCTAATAAGAAGAAGACAAGAGGTTCTATTCAAAGGAAGACAAATTATTAATGAAAAACTTAAAATCAAAGGAAGACCAAATTATCATAAAAATAAATCAAAAGACAAGGAATACCACGGAAATCAGTTTACAATTACAAGAGAAAAATTAGAAGGTATATAAAGACATTATCAAAGAGACAATGATGAATTGTGAGACATGAATAAAAATTTGGAAATAAATATTGAAATACATGAGATTCAAAAGGATTTCAAAGAACGAGAAATTTCCAAACAAAAAAATAATATAGAAAAAATTCCTACGAAAATTGAGGAATTAAAAGACGAAAATGATTTCAATCAGAGATTAAAAAATAGGGATTTAAAGAAACAATAAATGAGTATAAAGAAGAAATAATACGCTTGAACAAAATTGTTAACGATAAGGATGAAGTACTGACGTAGATACAAAATAAATTAAAATATCAAGAATCAAAAGTCGGCCAATGTTGACAACAGATAAAACTTCTTCAACAACAAAATGATGATTCTAAAAAAACACAGAAATTGGAGATCACAAAAAGTAATAAAGCATTATCCAATAATTCTGAAGAAATTTTCAGATTAAAGAACCATAATAAAATGTTAGTCATGAAAATTAAGAAGTTGAAAAATAGTCAGAAGGCAAAACACTTTACATAATACATTGAAGGAAAAATTCTAGACAAGGAGGAAGAAAATAGCTGCATCAGAAATCATAACGAAGATCTTGAAGAACAACTTAAGAAGTCCAAAGATGACAGAAAGTCACAAGTAGAATTGATTAAGAAGTTTCAAAGTGACAACATGCAATTAGAAAACAAGTTGGAAAAGATACAAAACAAAACATTAAAACCTCAATGGATGGAAATACAACTTCCAGCGCAGATCAATGCTCACTCTTGGTGTACTTTCCCAAAGCACATCCCCTACACACACCACTCTACTCTATGTTGAAATCAGGAAAACCTGTAGTCATGTCTCTCAGCATCCTCAAAGTTGGATGATGAAGATAGGCCATCCTCCTGTGCCACAACTCGCACAACTCACTACTATTGCTAGTATGTGTCAATGCATAATGAGGCTCGAAGAGAAACTTGTCTATTTTCCCACATCCAACTTCGGTGGCATATGAAGAAGATGGTCTTACTGCCTTGGGAAAGAAATGAACTTTCACATCTAGGAAATATACTCCAAAACCCCTGTCCTCAATAGTGGAAACTAAAACAAGGTTATTCTTTAGCCCAGGGACACACAATACATCCCTCAATGTCATGGGATCCATGGAATCCCTCTCAAAAATGACAATCCCATTCCCAAATGCTCTCATCGCAGTATCTTCCCCTAACACCACCTCCAAATCAAAGCCTATCTCAGTCATCTCAATGAACATATCACGAAAACCTGTCATATGGATCGAAGCCCCGCTATCAATATACCACATGGAAGTAGTAGTGGAAGCACTCAATGAATGCCCAACTATCATGGAATTCTTTTCTTGGTCCTCCATATATTCACTGGTGATAGATGATGCTCTCTCTATGCAACCATCGACAAAGAGAGAAAAGTATCTCTCAAATCTCACATAATACTCATCGATATCCGCTACTGTTGTTGTATGTTGTTTCTTCTTTTTCTTATTTGGACACTACCCAACATAGTTCCCAAACTTATGACATGCAAAGAATTTCACTTTTCTCATGGCCTTCTTCTGCACCCTTGTCTATTGCTTGGTCACATCCTTAGGAACCTTCTTGAACTTCTTCTTATTTCCCTTTGTTTCTATATCCACATTATCCTCCTCATATTTGTTGTGAGATGTACTGCCTTGTACATACTCTTTATGGATCTCCTCATGTATAAAATCATCCCAAAGATGATCCCATGTAGGCATGTGCTCATGAGCAACAATAGACTCAACAAAGACATCCCATTGCTTTTTAATGCCATTCAAATATGTGCGAACCAAATCTACATCCAAAACTCTCTCCCCCACAACCCCAATCTCATCTCAAACCCATGTAATCCTAGTAAGGTAGGAAATCATGTTCTCCCCCTTGTTCATCCAAGTACTCTTCAGCCTCTCCCTCAACACCATTTTCCTATTCTCATTGGAACTACGGTATAGATTGGTCAAATCTATCCACATTTGATGTGCATAATATTTACCATATATATGTGGTATCACATGGTATTTTATGGCATCAAGTATGATTCTTTTTGCTTTTATGTCATGTTTATCAAATGTGGCCTTATCAGTTACAACTATAGCAATGGTGACTGGATGACTAGTAGTATTGTTCAATATGACTCATAGTTCATTCTCTTGCAGTATCAATACTATTCTAGCCTTTCATGGGCTAAAATTAACCACCCCATCCAACCTGTCTTCTATCCTAAGTCCGGTAGCCATCACTGCAATTTAGTCCAAGAAGCTGTTTCTTCACAAAACCCTGTTTCCCCTTATCTCTCCAAGTTTAAAATTTATTTTTGAGATTTATTTTAATCCCTTCACTTATGCTCTGATACCATGAAAACAATTATAGCCCAACCCGGTTTCATTTTAGTTCACTGTATGTAGTTTAATGCTCAAACCCCAACATGCTTAGTCATATAAGATTTAAATTTTTTTACTTTTGCTTAAAACACATGGAATTATTTAAACATAAACAACTCATAAAAATTTATGGCAGCCTACTTTTCCTACTTAGAAAATTTATGACAACCAACACACATGAAATATTTGACTTGGTATTTTGACAAATAAGGTCTAGGAAAAACCCCAAAGGGAAAACCTGTATGAGAGAGATTTTTATTATTTCTTCAAGAAAAATACAAATTAATGATAGCAATACTTATCTCCCTTCTCGAAATTCGTGCCAACATCTCATTGACAAACTGATGTAATAAATTCATTGAAAAATGTGTTGTACGACCTCACACATGTGGTTGTACAGACTGTTGTACAGTCCTTGATTATTGTATTGCACGGACTGACAGTTTCTTGCCTCTAAATTTGTGTTGTTGTATGGTCTGAAACAAAATTAAAGGTTGTACATTTTCTTCCCGAAATTCACACCCACTTGCTTCAATTTCTATGCAGTTGTATGGTCTAGTACACTACAACCCTTTCCTTTATTTTCGTGCAATTTCTAACTATCGTACACTGCATTGGAAATCGTTCCATTCTCCTTGGAATTTGTGTTTAACCTTTGCTCTTCCTCACTTTGAAATTTGTGCTAGAAATTCTAAGCTCTCTCTCTCTGGAATGAATTCTGTTCAAACCCTTGTCTTCTTCTTTTGCTCTTATCCTCTCTCAAAAATCTCTTTTGTGAAAGTGAACAATAAAATCTCCAATGCCTTTCCCTAGCTTTTTTGTTCGAGTAATCACCACTTGAAAAACAATGGCTTAGATTAAAAGCGAACTAAATGAGATCTAGGGCCATTATCAAAACTCACTTTTTCTAATTAAAGGCATTCACTCACTTTTAAATATTAAATGAGACATTTAATACTTACTCACCCTTTTTAATTCGATTAAAGTCACTTTTTAAATTATTTAATAACTCAAACTCACATTTTAAAATCACTTTATAAACATAAAGTCATTCTTACTTTTAAAATACTAGGGACCGCAACTTTTTAAGTGTCCATGTCCATGCCAAGGCATCACTAGGTGGAAAAACACTTCCTTGGTAACTTGCAATAACTATGAGATCCATTACCAATTGAATTGGAGATTGCAAAAATCCGCATAGTAGCCACATATAGTACAAACCCTGCTAGGCTTAATAATAATAGTTGGAAGTGAGTATAAACATTTTACAAGTATATATGTTGCTAAGAAATGTAAATCCATCAAAGTAAAAACCTAGAGTTCAATTGAAGACTCTAGGAAAATATATGTATATGCACAAATTTAGGATTCAATTGCAACCCAGAGGTTATATAATTGCATATTAAACCCTGGAAATAAATATCATGTCCTAGAATTGAGAATATGTTCACAATTTTCAAAGATTACATAGCTTCATATCTAATATCTAATACAAAGTCTTAGGTGGGGAGATTCGAATCCAATATTAGTTTCATAAAACATTCCATAAACTTTAATCCATGAACACACAACTCATGAACATAAACAAAGAATGGGCTAAGCCATTTAATAATAAAAGCACAATAATTCATCCTAATGTCATAGCAACAAATAAATATAACCAAAGGAATGAGTTATTGGAATAAATCCTTGAAACATAACCCACTTCTCATATTTTTAATACCATTTAAAACCAAGCTTAATAGTTGGGT
Source organism: Pseudotsuga menziesii (assembly GCA_001517045.1). Taxonomy (NCBI): domain Eukaryota; kingdom Viridiplantae; phylum Streptophyta; class Pinopsida; order Pinales; family Pinaceae; genus Pseudotsuga; species Pseudotsuga menziesii. The sequence continues at coordinate 20,232 of LPNX011036370.1, forward strand.
GAACATTAGGCATAGGATGATGGAAGGCTATGTATAAATGGCATATTATCATCATGTCCTTAAAACCAAGATTTTTAGTGAAGAGAACGTTGGGCATATTTTGTTTCTTTTATCAATATGGGCCTTGACAACACTCAATGGATGAGCCATTTTTTATTTTCATGTTGTGGACTCTTAGATTGGGTTAAAATATCTAGTTTATCTTATCAAGCCAAATGATTATTTGACAAAATATTGGCATTGACTTGTTGGTAAGGCTGAGAAGAGAATTCTATTTTGGTGTAATCTTTAGCTCTCGAGAGGTGGTAGGATGATCCTCTTGAATTCCATCATGGAAGCCATCTCGGTCTTACTTGCAGGAATATATAAGGAGGTAAATACTTGCCCAGGTTGGGTTATAAGGTTTTGAGAGAAGAGGAGGATTTACCTTAGCCATAGTGGTGGCAGTAGGTTGTGTGGAACTTGATGCGCCCCTTAAAAATCAATCTTTTTTTTGTGGTTAGCTTTAGCCAAAAGGATCCATGTTAAGGACTACCTCACAAAGAATTTTTATGCAATACCTCATAGATATTCTTTATGCATATTTGAAGAAGAAATAATGTCCCATCTTTTTGTTCAATGCTCTTATTTTCAAAACAATGTGTGGTTGACTGTCTCCCGGGTAAAAGAATTCTCTTTTGATTGGAATGGTGAAGACTTACATGAGTCTTTGAATATTTGTCTAGCGGATGCTTCTTCAAATTTGCTCAAGTCTCTTCCGATCTTGGTTATTTGGGGAACCTGGTTGTCTCAGAATTTGAGTATTTTTTAGGAGAAATGCATTCCCTCACATGTTTATGTGCTTTAAAGTATTACCTTATTTGATGCCTATCCAAATATGAGGAAGGAACCTAAGAACATAATTATCTCAAAGGTAATTGTTGAAAAGTATTTTCCTTGGTGTTTATTTGATGGATTCATATTTTCTTTGGATGAAGTAGGTATCAAATTTGCAGCAGGCATGGGAATGAAAATGGTCCTTCGGCTGTCATTATCAAAAACAAATTCCTAGGCTGCAAGTTTTGGGCGATTCTCAAATTGTCATAAATTGGCTAGGGTTGAACAAGCCTCCAAAAAATATTATTCTAAGGTCGTTATTTGCATAAGGGGTTCATTTGGTAGGAAATATCCTATCATGTCCATTCATATTGGGGAATAAACTATGATACATAAATGATAAAATATATCACCACTTATTAAAGGGACACAGGGGATTAATTATATTATATGGAAATTAATATATTTATGGTGTATTTTATTATAGTTTGTATAGAAGCGGTGAAGGGGAGACAGAAGGAAAAATCCTGTAAATATAATAGTTAGGATGATATCCTAAGTATTAATTTAATGTCTTAGATGAAATGTAATAAAAAGAAAAATACTGGAAAAGTTATCACTTTAGTAGTCCATGAACTATATTGCATGGATAATAACCAGCATAGATCCAAATCTTAGGCTCTATCAAACACCGAGAGGGATCAAATCTTTGGAGGTGCAGACCTCTTCTTAAGTATTGCGCTCAACTATCAAATTAATATTAATATTTAATACTATTTAAGGTGGACATGTAATATTTTATATTATTATTTTTATTTTATTAGGAAAGAACATTACAACATCTCCCCCATACATGGTTTTAAAGCCATGTGCAAAGCCCTCCTAAAACCATGGGTTGTTTAGGAGGCCTTGCACATGGTCTTAAAACCATTTGCAACAACTTCCTAAACCATGTACAATAAAACCATGGGTTGTTTAGGTGGCATTGCACATGGTTTAAAAACCATTTGCAAGGCCCTCCAAAACCATGTACAATAAAGCCATCCGTTGTTTAGGAGGCCTTGCACATGGTTTTAAAACCATTTGAACGACCAACATTTTTGTGGTTAATTCAATTTTTTATTTTTTATTATTTTGTTAAGTATGAACATAATAACATCTCCCCCATATTATGTTGAGACATTTTTTTAACCGATAATTAAATTTTTTAGTTTTTATGGCCGAGATTTACAAGAGTAACATTACATAATGTTACAATATCTCCCCCATATTCGGTTGTAAAGGGGTCTCTGGAGGCAAAAATTAAAAAAAATAAAATAAACATAGATTTATTATAAATTTGGATTCTGTGAGAGATCCAATTTTTTAAGGTATAATTTAAAAAAAAAATACACCTCCATAAATCTCATAAATTCAAAAATTAAAAAAATAAAATGAACATAGATTTATTATAAATTTGGATTTTATGAGAGATTCAATTTTTTTAAGGTATAATTTAAAAATAAAAATACACCTCCATAAATCCCATAAATCCAAATTTAAAATAGATAGTTTAAATCCCATAAATCCAAATTTAAAATAGATAGTTTAAATATAACAATATAATAAAAAAATAAAAAATTATATTTAAAAAATATACATTGATTTATGATTTTTTAACAGTATGGACCCATAACTATAAGAAATTATAATATTAGAGAAATGATATTGGAGAGCGTCTCATCAAATAACTATGGGAAATAGCTAATTGATTTCATGAACTCCTTGAATGTAGCATCATGCCACAGAGGAATGTTATAAAAATATAAGCCAAATAAATGCAAAATGTCAACATAAACAGATTGCATAAAAAGGCGCACTCCAATTTCTTTATTATTAACTAATGGTAAAGCTAGCTATTACCCTGTATATTTCACAATTCCACAACAAACAATGTATATACCTAAAGATATTTGATTTGCTCTTCATACCGAAAGATTATGGGTGGGTTTGTTACAATCATCAGAGAAGGACGAATGGCTGAATTCCAAAATGATTTTCAACATAAGGATCGCATAATACTCTCATTATCAGATTGAGCTGAAACACGTGGTTTTCACCTTCCGTCATAACAAAATAGACATCTTTACCGGCTGTTTTTAGCGATTCGTAATACAAAATTCCGCGATCTCTCAGGAGATCGTTCCCTGCCACAAATACCAGGAGTCGAGTCGAGGATAGACCATACTGGACAGAGCGGGTGAACGGAGTCCAAACGGGTTGCAAAAAGGGTGGTCTCTTTCTGCTCACTGAGGAAGAGAGATACTCCATATTGCATTCACAGCCTTATCGAAACCCTTCACTTCTGCCTTGGCCCCAAGTTCGCATCCTATTGCTTCTTCCCCAGAAAAGTAAGGGTGAACTAGAATGGCTCCCTATAAACACAGACCAATCCAAGTCCTTTCACTCGCACGGATGCCCAAGTCGTGCACGATGTTGGCTCCAGCACTGTCACCTGTCAAGAACACCTTGCTGAAGTCTGCGTGGGAATCCAGCCACTGATCCACGGACACGCCCTATGGTGCCATTGCTTGGCGATCGAGCCATTCAAGAACACTGAAACAATCTTAAGGGAGGCAATGCTCAGGAGTTCTTTTGTATTCCACGGGGAAATATAATTATTCTTTTTTCTATAATATTTTTGTTGTTTTGGTGTATTAATATAGTTAGTGTATTTCAAAAAATATTTACTACTTTTAACATTAGTTATTTCAATATTACAAACGTTACAGATCTCTTCCATAATATTCACTATCATTATTATATTTTGTCGACATGTTACAAACATTACATCACATCACGTTACAAGATATCTCCCATATTATTCACTATCACTATTATTTTTTGCGGACATGTTTCAAACGTTACTAACTTTACATCACGTTACAAGATCTCTCCCATAATATTCACTATCACTATTATTTTTGCCGACATGTTAGTAACGTTACATCACTTGACAAGATCTCCCCCATAATATTCACTTTCACTATTATTTTTTGCTGACATGTTAGTAACATTACATCACGTGACAAGATCTCCCCCATAATATTCACTTTCACTATTATTTTTTGCCGACATGTTAATAACTAACGTTACATCACGTGACAAGATCTCCCCCATATTGGGTTGTAGAGCGCCTCTCGACGCAATAATCCAAAATAAAAACATTATTCGATCGTTATGAACTCAAGTCCAACTAGACATAAAAAATAAATAAATTTATACTCTCGATTCAATCCTGGGAATCTTGCACAAACATTCTCACACTATATTGTAATGGTTTCGTTCTACATAATAAGCACAACATGGAATGTATTACAATATAATATGCGTCAAATTTAATATCCAAACATTCTATGAATATAAGGGAGGGCACACAATTCCATAATCACCAGTTCACGTTAAAGTTTGATTTGATTTGTCACCGAGTCAGTACACTTGAAGTCATTGTCCTAAGATCGAGGAATCATATGCAACTAATGCGTGCAGCGTGACTTAAAGTACAACTCTGGTAGTAGTGTTACGTGTAGGCGAGTGCTATCCACCCCGCTGCAGACTCTTAAAGAGTCTGTCGGGTGTATGCTGATGCCAGGTGTCCATTGATCATCATCCATGCCATGGTATCCATTGGGACTCACAGATCACCATCCGGTAGCAGCATCATGCGTTGAACATGATAACATCCATTCCGTGAATCCCAGCCACCAGAAACGGCATGTATTCACCGGCGCACTCCGTTCCAAACTTCGGATGTGCCTATACGAAAGTAAGTTGATGGTCAGCATTAATGCCAGACCGATTTGAAATTTGAAATTGTGGCATTAATGCCAGAACGATTTGAAATTTGAAATTATAAACCCGCCCATTAGTATTTTCAATTTGTGAACAGACCCAGCTCGGATTAGCGGTATTGTTCAGTCTTGCATTGTGTATCAAGGTTGGAAACAGGATTCTCCCCATCCCCAAATCTGTGTTCTTTTCAAACCACATGGGCGTCGGGCAGGCCATGATCAACTCAGGAACCCAGTTCACATTTCTTATGGGGGAGGCGTATTCTCAACTCAAGCAAGAGTTCGTGTGGCAGAACCGTGGGCAGTTGGGCTCCTAATGAAACCCATGGGCTCGAATTTTGTGTTCCAAGGAGCTATGGATCTCTGCTACCAACGACCCGCTGGTGCGCCATTTTCACAGATGCTGATACCCATGGCGCTGATGTTTGACTCTGCAAAGATCACGCCGGGTGATCATCAGCTGCACTATCAAATACCCAAAAGCAATGCTCAGAATCATGTTCCAAACGGCCCGGCAATCTACTGCTTCACATTTGAGAATTCAGATTTGGTGCCGGTGGAGGCCAACATTATTGGCAATCGCCATCAGCAGAATCTGTGGATAGAGTATGATCTCCAAAACTCTCGCATTGGCTTTGGAAGGGCTCACTGCAAAATCAGTTGACGTTAAGATTCATCGCATTCAGGAATTGTACTGTTGTATGACATTATTTTGAATATACTACGTTTCTGTGGATGTAATTTTATTAATCTTAATACATATCGGGCATTAGAGTGTGTCGATGAAGTTCCAGGCTTGCATATTACAATGTGTCTATGCACCTCTATCTCCAGGCTTGCAGCATTTAGCATTTTGATGTGTTGATGTGTTTTTTTGAGTTGATTGCTGGATTCTCCTTTGAGGGGAAGGCAAAGACTGATCTAGCCATGAACCGATTGTGACAGGTGATAGATATGAGCCACAAACATATGAATTATGACCGTATTACCATATTAAAACTATGATCAAATGTAAGTGAAATGAGCTATGATCAAATGATGGAGATGAAGCAACTACCCTTCATTGATATTGATTTTGTTTACAGTTAGATTATATTATTAGTTAGGAATGATATTGATTTTCATTCACTTTTAGTTGAGTTCTTTGTGCAATTCTTCTTAGATCTGGAAAGTATTGCATACAGACAACTATTGATTTTAAAGGGTTTTGACATTAAATGTTTTTATATGAAATGGGAGCGTGCCAGACATGAGAGAACATTTGAAGAAGAAAAAAGAGAAATCACCCAGTTTTTTAGTTAGAGCTAGGTCGAAATTGAGGAATCCGCTGTAATTGATACACAACCACATTTTTGGAAGCGGCTCCAAGCATAGTTCACCAGTCCATAATGCTAAAACTGAGAGAGAGACAAGCCATTGTGAAGGATTTCGATGACTTTTGTATGAAACTTGAAGGGCTGACAAAGGCTACATCTGCTTCTTTTATTTTGACAAGCTCATTCAGGATGTACCAGTATTTTATGTTGTGTAAATTCAATAAATCAATTTTATTAACTTTATATGAGAAGATCTACAATGATAATAATCTAGCAATGTCTGTGCCAATTAATCAAACTACATAGTAGATTTACAAGGATGATTAACGTGCACATTTTACAAAGCACATTTATTTGTTTCAGTGCACTCATAGTGCACTCATCATTACTGTATATGATTTTTAAATTCTATTTTTAAATGGCCGGTTCAGAATTTTTTATAGGGCTAGTTGCTAATTAAAACGTCAATTTTTCATAAATGTGATGTCAAAATTCCAAAAGTCTTCAATAATAAATCGGAAGGAAAGGTAGAATCCCCATCGCAACACAAATGCAATTTCTCCTAAATGTGATGTCAAAATTGTAAAAGTATTCAACAAATGTGAATTACATACTACGTAATTGTAATTTTTCCTAAAAAGTCTTCTCAATGTAAAGAACATACTATTCAAATTGTAATTTTTTCTTAAAAGTTTTCCAATTTTTTAAAAAAGTTTTCAAAAAACTGCAATAAGAACATAATATCCCAATGTTAGGAAACAAACAATAATCAAGGGACCTATAAAAACTTAAAATTAAATACACTTAAGAAATAAACAACAATCAACAATAAATTTGAAAAGATTTATAACTAAAAAACTTAAAAATAAATAAAAGTTTCAAAAAATAAATAAAAATAAATACCCTAGATTTTATTTGAAAAATTTTAATTAAAAAAACCACAAAAGAATTAACATGTGTATTTATTCATAGCAAAATCATACATCAAGCTTCAGCTCTACTTCTTTCAATGTGTGAGCAAGCAGGTAACCAAAGGTAGCGTCACGAGATGATAGGGAATGCTCAGAGTGGTAATTTCAGTGAACAAAGGGGGCGTGGTATTTAGACTTATATATATGATCATTCATAAAAGAAGAAAATAAAATACATTTTTTTTCTTTCATTTCTTTTGGAAAGTAAAAGTCCTCCTCGTTCTAGTTTTTTTTTAATTCTCAAAATCTAAATATTCTTAAAATGGATTAAACTTGTCCTCTTACGTATGAGAGGTAGATCCTATGGACGAAGGTTGACTGTATCTCCATGTTAGGGTGCAATCATATATATACACAATTACTAAGGTTTTATTTTATACAAGGATCTATGTAACTTTTATGGTCGAAGGGTGGCTTTTTAAAGTGAAAAGGTTTGTGTCTTTACCTTAGCCTTAATTAAAAATGTAACAAAGATAATCTTAGAGTGGATGAATGGTGTATAATTCATCATAATAGAAAGATAAATAAGTCGCATAGTGTTTTCTCATTTAAAAGATAAAAATAAAAAATGTGTTTTGTAATTTATATAAAAAAGTGTTGATGGTTCACAATATGATAAGAAATTCACCTAAGTTTGTAAGGTAGGTGACTATGAGATCAATTTCATGTTGTATTATAGAGTATAAATACTTGATTATGTGAATTATAAGTAAAGTCATAATTTAACATAAAATTATTTAATATAATAATTAGAATTGATATTTTATGAGTAATTTTAACTTTTATGTTTTCACTATGTAAAATTTAAAAAATAAATAAATACTTATTTAATAATTTTATATAAATATTATTAAATACTTTTATTCTATACATTATTATTGTCGTAAGAGAAACTTTGTAGGGAAATCGTTACTATAAAGTAAAGTTCTAGTTTTTTTTACTAGTTTCAACATATATTTATTTTAATTTTTGTTTACTCAATTGACATGCTTTAATGAGTGATTTTTGTTGAAAAATCCATTATAAGTTAGTCCATTCCCTAATCCCTCATCAACACCATTTTAGTTGAAGTTAATTTGATAGTTGTTCCTTTCACTTTGTGATACTTATATTTTTCTTCCTCCAATTGTGTACACACTTGGTTGCCCATTCTTTCATTATTGAGCTACTATACAACCCCAATTGTGAGGATGTTGAAGTTATTGAAGTCTTGAGATTGGACTACAATTATTAATTGAAGCTTCCTACTTGCAAGACAAACTTACAAGTTAATTTCTGCTTCCTACTTGCAAGACAAACTTACAAGTTAATTTCTCTTTATTTCAGGAACTCCACCTTCCTATTATAATCAAGTTTCATGATTAATTGTAAAGAATGAAATAATACCCATGTAATCTCCCCAAAATTTGAAAAAAAAAATTGTAGGCTAGTCAATTACTACCTATTCTGGAAATAGCTCATCTTCTGCGGAATATGTCGGTCATTGTTTTCTAGTTAGAAGTGTCGTAAGATGTCCTTACCATTTCTATATGTTTTCCTATGTCGTTACTGATGTATTTATGTACTATGTTTATTTTACTTGAACTGGTTTAAAATGATTATGATGCTTATTGATTACTTATTTATTTTGCATGTGCGTATGATCGTTCAGTTATCTTACTTCCTAGTTATAAGTATTGTTCATTGTTTATGGAAAGTCCTGACTTATTGATAACTGTCAAAGGATGGAGTGGTGGGATTTGTATCCCTTATGGGACCACTTAGAGAGGTAATTGGTTCAACTTTGTCGTTACGGGGTTTACTTAGTTCATGTTGAACTAATGCAAACTTCTCATTTCTTTGTGCAGGTTCATTTGGTGGCGAAAAATTGCGACAAAAATTAAACTTGGCATGCTATCTATGCTATACTACTTTATGCCTTTCGAAGACGAAAGTACCAAAGTCATAACCTAACTTATTCCTATTGCTCCTGTTTACGCAGAGTTGGTTTTGTAAAACCTGAATCTATCTGGTTGACATTGTGGATTTGGACTATGATAAATTTTATCCATTGCTGTGTAATTATAACATATAGTTGATTTGTATTAATGCCTAATGTTTTGGGTCAAGTCATAAGACTTAACCAATATTATATTAGAGGTGGTATATATTATGGTTTATATGGTAAGCCCTTCATGGAATATTCCATATGCCATGAAACCATGGATTAGTTATGCCAACAAGGGTTTTGATGGGGGTCTTAATAGAAATCGCAACGTTGGGGTTTGGGACTATATGCATGTGGGTAAATGATGCAGGAGCATTAGCTTTCAAGGCCAACTACTAGATTTATGGTTAGACCCTAAGGTCTTGACATTAGCCCAAGGAGGGGTTCATTATATCAAAGCGAGAAAAGATTTCCTGTGTGTTGGAAAATAGAAGCAACTTCCAAGTATGACTGGGTAGAAGTTGTTGGGCGATTCCACACTTGTGATTGTGTGTAGAATTGTCCGGGGGAGTGAGTAAGTGATGCAGAAGATCGTGTGAAGGATATGCGCATGTGAGGGAGAAGCCTAGCAGTATAATCCTAAAAGAGCAAAGAAGAGTGCTCAAGAGGTTTTAGATAGAGAACCAATGTAACCAAAAGACCAAGTACCGAGAAGGGGATTGGTGAGGTAAGTTGTAACAGTGTGAAAGAGAACTATTACTGCAGAGGCTTAGTGCAAGAGGATGGCTGCACGCATAGAAAAAGTAAGAGGTCGTGACAGAAGTAGATCAGAGGTGAACGCATAAGTTATGAAGGTAATGAGGAGAAGCGCAGTGACGCGTGAAGGAAGAGTACGGGGTACAAGACAATATTCAGTGAAGATAGAAGACAACCGAGAAGCCTGTACGAGAGCTAGTGAGTGGAAAAGTTTTCCATGCCAAAGAAGAAGAGGCTTGGAGCCTGAACAGTAATATATATGCATAGATATCTACTTTGGGAGGAGTGTATGCATGCAAAGGGGTAGCAGTAGGAGTGAAGCATCTCAGCAAAGAAGATCACAGTAATTGATGGCGGTGATGAAAGAAACTAGTGAAGATTTCTGAGAGAAAACAAAAGTGTGGCCAGAACCTAGTATTTCAAGTGAAGATTGAAGTACAAGAGGACAATTATGTTCTCATGCAGATGAGTTGTGAGAGAAAGCCTAGAAGGAGCATAGAGATTTGCTCAGAAGGGTTCTAGAAATAGGACCAGTACTTACCAAAAGGCCAATCATAGAGGAGGTTTGGTGAGGTGAGGTGTAGCAGGGAGAACTGTTATAGTAGAGGCTAGTGCAACTCATAGAGAGTGAAAGAAACTCAAGAAGATGGCTATTGAGAGTCATAGCAGAGGTTCAGGAGGCATCCACAGAGAAAGGAAAGAAAATGCCAAGGAAAATGGCATATGGAGGAAGTTTAGTGATGAAGAGTATGAGAGAGAGAAGGTTGAGATAGAAGTCCATCTGAAAGTACTAATGGAGCTGTTACAGAAGGAGAGCAGACAGAGAGCATGAGAAGGGTTTTACAAAGGGAGATGATTATAAGAGCATAAAGGAAGTAAGGGTGGATGCAATATCAAGGGCAGTATTGATGGAAGTGCCTATAGAAATACCCAGAGCAATATCTGGGACAACAATATTTCGAAACAATTCTGAGAGTAAAAACATAGATCGAGTTGATAAAAGTTGAAGGAAATGTTCAGCAGTTTAGAGTTGAATGGGAAAAGTACAACAGAGTGCAATGGCATACTGAAGAAGACAAGAGTTGTTTGCAGCTGCAGACTGAGTTGAAAAGTGCCATAGATGAACTATGGGAGTTAATGAAAATTCCTGAGAAAAGATACAGTAGGGTGAAGCAGGAAGACCACTGTAAGGTTGAATGGAGAGTGAGGAATGAGGAAGGAAAAGACACTGGAGTGCTACAGCATAAGGTATGGAAGCCTGAAAGGTTACATCCAAAGAAAAATGAAGATGGTGAAGCTTATGGACAGCAGCAAACAAGAGTTTGGGATCCAGGAAGATAGGGGGTGCAGATGCATGACCAGGAGGTCATGATTATTTCTACTTTGGGAGTCTGATGTAGGAGCATTAGCTCTCTCAAGGCCAACTACTAGATTTCTTGTCAGACCCTAAGGTCTTGACATTAGCCCAAGGAGGGGTTCATTGTAAAACCATTGTAAACTTTCATGTAAAGTATTTTACTTCCTATCAAGTCTAGATAGGATAACAAATATAATATGATAGGTGTCAGTGCTAGATGATTCATGTTGAGGAATATTTTTGGTTGTTTGATGAGTCATAGTTGTTAGTAGCGATAGGCATGATGGCAGATCATGACTCCCTGCGTGGAGGTCAAGCCACAAGTGATAGGGACGTTTCTTAGCATGTGCGATAGTGGTTTGTTTTGGTTGTAGGACCACTCAGAGTAGGAGTTAACAGTTTCATTTAAATAGGTAGCTTAGGGGAGTAGAAGGGGTTCCACCTTTCAGGAGAAAAACTGCATTTCGCAAAGAAGCGGGCAGACTTATGTCTGTACCGACTTGTAAATATTTAAGGAGGCTGAAAGAGAACCAAAGCTGTGTGCCTTTACTTTTATTTGCTTAATAGAATTTAGTAGTATGTTCTGAGAATGGTGTGTCTAGATGTATGCATTATGTTGAGTTACGTCGCTATGCAAAGCCAATTCAGCATGTTCATGAATATCTGTAGATTTCTTTGAAATCGTTAGTTCAATAGATAGATCTTTGCTTGAATCGTTGAAGGGTAGGGTAGATGCATGCGTAGGAGACCTAGACTGAAGAATCGTAGAGATTGGAGGTTGGATCGATCAATCCGCACAGAACACAAGTTTTCTGTCTTAACAAGTTTTGCAAAAAACTGATGACACATATTGGGTCCGCAGATAAAGATTTGACAGTCCAGAAGAAGCCTGCAACGAAATTTGCGAGGAAGTTAACAGATCCGTAGAGATCTTATAATACATGTCCTTTAAAAATATATTATATATATATATATGAAAGGTAGAAATGTGCATGTACGAAGGCACAAATGCACATATACAGAAGAGAGCTTCTGTATATGCGCATTTTGCGATCTACATATGTGGATTTACAGAAGGCAGAAATGCGCATTTACGAATGAGAGCTTCCCTAAATGCGCATTTATGTCTTCCTTAAATGCGCATATATAGAAGAAAAAATGCGCATATACAGAAGCTCTCTTTCGTATATGCGCATTTCTGCCTTCCCTATATGTGCATTTATGGAAGAGAACTTCCATAAATGTGCATATATGGAAGGTAAAAATGTGCATATACAAAATCTCTCTTCCGTATATGTGAATTTATTCCTTTAGTATATGCGCATATACGAAAGACAGTATTGCACATATACGGAAGCGAGCTTCTGTATATGTACATTTCTACATTTTGTAAATGTGCATATACAGAAAGAAAAATGTGCATATACAAAAGGCAGAAATGTGCATATATGGAAGAGAGCTTCTGTATATGCACATTTTGCCTTCTGTATATGTGCATTTACGGAAGGAAAAATGCGCATATACAGAAGCTCTCTTCCGTATATGCACATTTTGCCTTCGTATATGCGCATATACAAAAGGAAGAAATACGCATATATAGAAGAGAGATTCCATATATGCGCATTTCCGCCTTCCGTAAATGCGCATTTACAGAAGGAAAAATGCACATATACGGAAGCTCTCTTCCATATATGCGCATTTCTAATTTTTGTAAATGCGCATATACGAAAGACAAAATGCACATATACGGAAGAAAAAAATGTGCATATATAGAAGCTCTCTTTTGTATATGCACATATACAGAAAGAAGACATGCGTATATATGAAAGAGAGATTCCATATATGCACATATACGCAAGGAAAAATGTGCATATACAGGAGAGATCGTGCATATACGGAAGAGAGCTTCCTTATATGTGTATTTTTCCTTTCGTAAATGCGAAAAATGTGCATATACGGAAGAGAGCTTCTGTATATGCGCATATGAAGGAAGGAAAAATGCGCATATATGGAAGTTTTTTTCCGTATATGTTCATTTCTGCCTTTTGTATATGCGTATTTTTTCTTCTGTAAATGCACATTTATGAAAGATAAAGATCCGCATATACGAAGCCACAAATGCACATATACGGAAGAGAGATTTTGTATATCCACAAATGTGTTTATACTGAAGCTCTCTTTTGTATATGCACATTTCTTCCTTCCGTATATGCGCATATACGGAAGAGAGCTTCCGTATATGTGCATTTTGCCTTAAAATGCACATATACAGAACCTCTCTTATGTATATAAATTTATGCCTTCCGTATATGTGCATTTTTCTTTCTATATATGCGCATTTATGAAAGGTTAAAATGTGCATATACGAAAGCTCTCTTCCGTATATGCACATTTTTTCTTCTATATATGCGCATATACAGTATATACATTGGTCTATATACCATAAACTAGTGTCATTGATATATATATCGATGTGTATACCGGTATATATACATCAATGTATATATCGATATATCGGTATATACATCAGTGCATATACATGCACTCGTAACATATGACAATGTCATTGGTATACACCAGTCAGTGTATAAACATGTATACCATACACAAATGTATATACTAGTATATACATCAGTGTATTTTTAGTATATACATTGATGTATATACACCCGTGTATATACCAATGAAATGTATATACCATACACTAGTGTATATACTGGTATTTCATAAAACAATTTATCCTTTCCATTTCCATTGTGTATGATTATATCAATGTGTATGATTATACAGAAGAGAGCTTCTGTATATGTGCATTTTTTCTCTTGTAAATGCGCATATACAGAAGGAAAAATGTGCATATATGGAAGCTCTCTTTCGTAAATGCGCATTTAGGGAAGAAAAAATTCGCATATACGAAAGAGAGATTTCATAAATGTGCATTTCTGCCTTCTGTAAATGCGCATATACAGAAGGAAAAATGCGCATTTACGGAAGCTCGTTTCTGTATATGCGTATTTTGGCTTCTGTAAATGCACATATACGGAAAGAAAAATGTGCATATATGGAAGAGAGATTTCGTATATGTGCATTTTCTCCTTTCATAAATGCACATATACAGAATGCAAGATGCACATTTACAGAAGCGAGCTGCGCATGTGAATATTTCCTCTTACCAATTATCCATTTGAATGTGTTTCTCCCCCAATTATAAGAGATGCAATATTTTCTCGTCTAATTCTTCCCTCATGGTGGTGAAGGAAGCCAAAATGAGATAATCCGTATATGTGCATTTACGAAATCCAAATGCACATATATGAAATCTCTCTTCTAAATATGCGTATTTTGCCTTCCGTAAATGCGCATATACGGAAGCTCGCTTCGTATATGCGCATTTTGGATTCTGTAAATGCGCATATATGGCCAAGGGAGAATGCGCATATACGGAAGAGAGCTTCCGTATACGAAAGCGAACATGCGCATATACGGAAGAGGGCATATATGGAAGCCAAAAATGTGCACATACAGAAGCTCTCTTCCGTATATGCGCATGTTAACTTCTGTATATGCACATATATGGAAGCCAAAATGCGCATATACGGAAGCTCTCTTCCATATATGCACATGTTTTCTTTCATATATGCGCATATACGGAAGCCAAAATGCGCATATACGAAAGCTCTCTTCCGTATATGCACATGTTCGATTTTGTATATACGCATATAGAGAAGCCTAAATGCGCATATATGGAAGTCCTCTTTTGTATTGGCGCATTTTGGATTCCGTAAATGCACATATACGGAAGGCAGCTTTTGTATATGTGCATGCGCATATACAGAAGGAAGAATGTCTCACTTCTATAAATGCGCATATACGGAAGGCATAATGCCTCACTTCTGTATATGCGCATGTATGGAAGCTCTCTTCCGACATGCGCATTTTGGATTCTGTAAATGCGCATATACAGAAGGCAGAATGCGCATATATGGAAGCCAAAATTGTGCATCTACGAAAGAGGGCTTCCGTATATGCACATTTTTGCTTCCGTAAATGCGCATATACGAAAATGCACATATACGGAAGCCAACATGCATATATGGAAGTTATCTTCCATTTATGCGCATGCTGGCTTCTGTATATGCGCATTTACGGAAGCAAAAATGTGCATATACAGAAGCTCTCTTTCGTATATACGCATGTTCTCTTCTGTATATGCGCATATACGGAAGCCAAAATGTGCATATACAGAAATTATCTTCCGTATATGCACATGTTCGCTTCCGTATATGTGCATATATGGAAGCCAAAATGCGCATATACGGAAGAGAGCTTCTATATATGCACATTTTGGCTTCCGTATATGCGCATATACGGAAGCCAACATGCACATAAACGGAAGATAACTTCCATATATGCGTGTTGGCTTCTGTATATTTGCATTTTTGTATATGCGCATTTACGGAAGCAAAAATGCGCATATACGGAAGCTCTCTTTCGTATATGCACATTTTTGGCTTTCGTAAATGAGCATATACAGAAGCTCTCTTCCGTATATGCGCATTCTGCCTTCTGTATATGCACATATACAGAATCTCTCTTCCATATATGCGCATTCTTCCTTCTGTATATGCGCATTTACGGAATCCAAAATGCGCATATACAGAAGTGAGGCATTTTGGCTTCCATAAATGCGCATATACGGAAGCCAGCATGCGCATATATAGAAGAGAGCTTTCGTAAACATGCATTTTTGGCTTTCGTAAATAAGCATATACAAAAGCTCGCGGAAGGCAGCTTTCGTATATGAACATCCGCATTTTAATGAACCGAACATGCGCATATACGGAAGCGAACATGCGCATATACGGAAGATAGCTTCCGTATATGTGCATTTTGGCTTCCGTATATGCGCATATGTGGAAGCGAACATGCGCATATACGGAAGATAGCTTCCGTATATGCACATTTTGGATTTCGTATATGCGCATATACGGAAGATAACATGCGCATAAACGGAAGATAAATTCCATATATACGTGTTGGCTTCCGTATATGTGCATTTTTGTATATGCACATTTACGGAAGCAAAAATGCGCATATACGGAAGCTCTCTTTCATATATGCACATTTTTTGCTTCCGTAAATGTGCATATACGGAAGCTCTCTTCCGTATATGCGCATTCTGCCTTCTGTATATGCGCATTTACGGAATCCAAAATGCGCATATATGGAAGAGAACTTCCGTATATGCGCATATACGGAAGTAAGGCATTATGCCTTTCGTATATGTGCATTTACGGAAGTGAGACATTATGCCTTCCGTATATGCACATGCACATATACGAAAGCTGCCTTCCGTATATGCACATTTACGGGATCCAAAATGTGCCAATACGGAAGAGAACTTCCATATATGCACATTTAGGTTTCTCTATATGCGCATATACAAAAGCAAACATGTGCATATACGGAAGAGAGCTTCCCATATATGGGCATTTTGGCTTCCGTATATGCGCATATACGAAAGAGAACATGTGCATATACGGAAGAGAGCTTCCGTATATGTGCATATACGGAAGTTAACATGTGCATATACGGAAGAGAGCTTCCGTATATGTGCATTTTGAATTCCGTATATGCACATTTTTGGCTTCCGTATATGCACTCTTCCGTATATGCGCATGTTCGCTTCCATATATATGCATTCTCCCTTGGCCGTATATGCACATTTACGGAAGGAAAAATGTGCATATTCAGAAGAGAGATTCCATATATGTGCATTTGGATTTCGAAATGCACATATACGGAAGCTCTCATTTTGGCTTCCGTAAATGCGCATATACTAGATATGAATATTGTTTGTGTATCTGAAACATCAAATTTTCTCGCAAGTTCTTCTTTCAACTCTGGCCTGGAAAGATTACCCCTTCCAGGATGGATAACATGGATTTGGAATTGTCTTCTATGTAGATGGAGGTTATCCACAAGATGTCGAATGCAAACCGTATGTCTTGTTCCCGGTTCCACCATTGCTAATTTATCTTGTAAATTTCTATCTCAAAGAAGTTTCTAATCTGTAATAACCTCACAACAAAGGAAACATGTTAAGTTTATTTGCATAATGAAAAACTATTTTTGAAAGATAAAAAACAATTGTATATAAAAACGAAATAAAAGGAGTGCAAGAAAAACAATGAATAACAATAAATATTTAGGTGTGAATTGTTTGGGTCATTCAATCGACTGGGATAGCCAACTACAGAAATGATGTATCAGGAGTAAATATTTTTGTTATCATGATTCAATGTTCAGGTTAATATATTGTTTATTTACCTCATTAAAATATTTTAAATATTTACATGCCATTTTAAATTTTAAATTTTGCAACTTCAACTCATATTATATTGGATTGAACCGACAATGGGAATGATTTAGTTAACCAATATTCATTGTTTATAATAATGGTTTGTAATATGGATATGAGGGAATAATCTATTCACCCCCAAATAATAGATGCACTGTGTAGTGGGCACTCCATTTTCATTGGACACTCCACTGTGTAGTGGGCACTCCTTGTCTTAATGTATATAAACTCCCATATCTTATACCTTTCATTGCATTGATCATTGGTTAATTACCTAGCACAATAAATATTGATTTTGCTCAGGCCCAAAGGAAACGCGAAGGTAAGGAAATGTGAAGGTAGAAGTGATCTCAATTGTTGGAACTATGGCTTACCATTAAAATGTTGTATTGACCTCTGGATTTCGCCTACAACACACTCTTTAGCCAATTGAGTAATTGTTAAATGCCCTTACACAAATAATTACAATGTATGCTATAGCCTCATTAATTGGCCAGGGATTCTTTGTTGGGGCATTCTCCTTCATAAACAATCAATGTGATTATATTTTCATAGAAAATAAATTAATTTTATTTATGGAAAATCCTTGAACCCAAAGCATTGAGGCCCAAACCATGTTCAAAGAAGCATAGTCTCAAAATTGGTATCTAGAGGAAAAAAAGAGTTTCTATAGACGCTCCATGTTGGTGAGATGGACAGACCATATCATTATTGTTTCCCCATCATATTGGTATTAGAGAAAGTTCACTGGATATTTTGAAATAGAGCCATAGGAAAATATTTGAAGAGGGAGAATATGGAAGAATTAAGAGACTTCAATAAGCAAATCCAAGATAAATGCTGGTATTGGAGGAAAAAGAAGATGAGATGGAAAATGAACTTTCCAAATGCTAATATTCCTTCACCACCATGAGCGAAGAATTAGACGAGAAAATATTGCATCTCTTATAGTTGGGGGAGAAACACATTCAAATGGATAATTGGTAAGAGGAAAGATTCACCAAAATGACTACTCATCCATACAAATATCTGGCAAATTAAGAAGAGGCATTGAAGAAGCCACAATGAGCTATCCAAGAGATCAAGGAAGAGGCATTGAAGAAGCCACAATGAGCTATCCAAGATATCAAGCAATCCCAATTTGTTCCCACTTTGGAATCTAACACCATGATGGAATTAAGCATGGTAAAATCACTTTCCAAGATCCTGTCAAGATCCCTTTAGTGATTTCAAAATTCACACTAGAGGAATTAATTCCAAGTTAATGAGGTAAATGGGATATAAGGACCAAGGAATATGTAATAAATACCATGGTATTGGGATCCCCATTGTATCTCAATAGAGGTCTAAGTATTAAGACCTAGGATTTGGTGGACAAGAAGCTAAAAGAGGTTCAACTCAAGCCACCTTTATCAATGCGAGGGGAACAAAAAGGAATCCATTTATAACTCTAATCTTCTTTGACTACTCAGCCTTGCCCCCTCCCTCTCTGATTTGATTTTCATTATTTTAAATAAATAGTTTCTTTTAAATCATTTATAACCCAAACCTTGGCTAACTCTTTTCCTATAATCAAATACTTTTCATAGTTCCTTTGTTAATGGATGGAATGCCAACTCAAAATGTCCCAACATATCTTCAATTTACAAATAGTTCAGAGTGGAATGCCAACTCAAAATGTCCCAACGTTTCTTCAACTTATCAATAGTTCAAAGTCCATAAGTTTACATGTTATTATGACTATTTGTGAAAACCTCCATTTTCGGTATCTTAAATAGTTCCAAGATAGTATGTACACCTCTTCCTTGAATATAATAATGGAAATGCTAAGTGAATTCATATAGTGAAGGATATAGTTTATGGTCTTCTAGAATGCCCCACAAAATAATAGAAAAGTATGGCATTAAATGTTGGCCCTTAGATCTTTTTAATCTAGGTACTCCATCTTAAGTGGGTTCATTTACCCTTTTTTATTATATATTTAAAGTGCACCCACTTGCAATATTGCAATTTGGCACTTTTCTAACAAATATAACCTAAAATAAACATAGTATAGGATGTATTAAAGAAATTTAGTTAAGAAAATAAATTATATCAAAGTTGAGATTAATTTACTAGTCTCCTCTTAGATAGCACAAAATCTCAAGCTAATAAATTATATAAATTATATATATAAGTTAATACAAGCAAATTACTTAAATAAATAAATGAATAAATTCAAATCCTAACATGAAACTTTGATATAGACACACCTCTTTGGATATCTCTTTGTCATGTCCCCACCCCTCTACCAGAGAGAGAACGCGACTTCATGACTATTAAATCTGGGCAATCTAGCCCATGAACATAAACATAAAAATGCATTGGAATAAAAACATATACAGATGCATAATACATGTAAATTCAATGGAAGCAAATACATTTCGTTCAACACATTCAAGAATTCATCATGTTCATATTAATTCACAAACAAATTCATTACAAAGATTAAATACACAAGAATACTTATCTTGAGAAGAAGCTTTCCCTGCAACTAGCTATGTCGCTGCAACGTTCCACCCAACCATATGCCAGTGTGCTCATCAATCTCTCAGCATCACTTCCACCCTCGAGCTGGGCATGATTCCACAAGGAACTAGGGAACAATAACAGGACCACACAGCTAAAACTGTACATCTATAGTCAAGCCAACACACCGTTGGGTTTCACAGACTCTCTAGCTAAGCCAATAAGGAATTGGCTTTCACAGGCTGCTAAGGCAAAAACCAATAACATGGGGTCCTTGGACTTACTCAACCAAGCCAACACATATATGCACTTCATAGCAAAATACCATTGTTGGTTATGGACAAAAATGTCCTGGGAAGCCAAAACAAAAATGGAAACAAGGGAAAACAACCCTCTAATAACAAACTCGATTTCAAAGACATTTATGAATTCACGTTGGAAAAAACGACTTCCCTAAACCCCAAAATCGTGGTTCTCTTCTGCCCATTCACTGAACATTAACAAAAACAATTTCTAGGCATGAAGGAATGAGGAGACAACATAAAAATGTGGGGGAAACACACAACATGCTCCAGCTGTGTGAGGGAGGAAAAACGACCTCTCAAAACCCCCAAATCGGGCATCACTACTACACATTCACTTAGCCATACCAAAAATGAAATCCCCATCCATGAAGGAATGAAGAAAACAACATTATCGTGAGGGAGAATGCCCCAACTATCTCCAGCTGCGTGAGGAAGCAAACACATGGATGAATAATGGATTGGGAATGCATTTCCAAGCATTTAATTGCCTAAGAAGCCAAAAACATGTTTTCCAAAAATAGGTGACTTCCCAAATTTGAATTTGACCTCCTAACCTTTCCCATCCCGAGGTAATAACTTCCTTCACCAACTTTAGATGACTGGGCATAAAAGACAAAAAGGGTTATTTGACAACTTTATGGGTTTTCCCCTTGGCATTTGGATTTTCCCCATTGGCTCAAGGGTTTGAATAATTCCCCCTCCATATTCCTTGTGAAATCATGGCCCCATCTCTGTCACGTTGCAGCACATATCTAGTTGTTGTATTTTTATTAATTTTCATTTTACACGATGTCTCAAAACATATTGTGCATGGATAGCACATAAACCTTCGGCATCGATTTTTCTTAATCACTGAACATAAAACAATAAATCCATGGTGGGGCATTTTCCTTTAGCTCCACACCATGATTAAATACAATATTTACATCATATGCAATTCAATACCATGGGGTCAAAACCGGGGTGTTACACTCTTTCTCTACTAAACGACTTCTTAAATTCTTGAGATCCATTTCCATACAAAACTCAAGGCGAAAGCTTCTTAATTCATTATTTTTTTGTACTGCTTTGGGATCCTTTTTTGGCCAATGAGAGTCATGAGCACGTGGTCGACCCTTCTGACAAGGTGGAATTTGATCAAGTTGATGGACTCTTTAACGATGTTTATTTAATGCATCAGGAGTTGTAACTACATATTTATTCTTGCAATTACTAATCATACAATAATGGAGTGGATGCAATCCAAGTCGTTACTTTATTCATTATAACCACTACACTATAAATCCTTTATATCCAAAATTAATTCGATTATTAAAAAGAAAAAAGAAAAAAACTAATGTCAACCCTAACAGGTAACATGTTGCCAACACATGCATATTATGTAAACAAACATAAAATAATGCTGCCAGCATATGCACAAAGCAAAGTAAAAATAAAATATAGTTGCTCGATAGTCTAAATTCTTCCCATAATCATAACATGATTCTAATTTGTTCACAAAGATCTATTTGGATGGCCAACGATTGATCCTCTTGATACTTGCAACAATCATATATTGTTGTAAGCTCTCAGTTGTCCATTATGTTCTTATTTCTCATAACTCTGTCCATTTCAATCCCTTTGCATGCAGTGGTCAATAACAAATGAAAAATATTTCAAATGTAAGAAAACCCCCCCTCCCACAATTTGATTTGGGAAATAATCATCATTAAGCAACTTTCAATAATGCTCCTTTCTATTGTGGCATGAGCCATAGAATTTCACAAAATTATTATATTTGTCCAAGACTACTTATCCCTATCTTTTTATGTTTACAGCTAACATTATTATTTGATTTGGAGAAGAGACAATTAATAAAAGCATAGCACTCACACATCAATACATAAACATGTTTTGAGATCATTATCATTCCAATTTAGAGAACAATCTAAACATGCAAACTATGTAATTATAATGTAGAATGGTTGGAATGGAATGCTGGTCGAGAGTGTGTAGAACATAAATGAAGTATAAAACAAAGCAATAATTATATGACTAGAAGCAAGATTATATATATAATTGCATAATTGAAAGGGAATTGTACACCAATGAATAATTAATCGTGAGCATCTCATTAAACTTGAATTCATAAAACTAAATTGAATTTACAACTGGAAATTAAACCACACATAAACTAGCTTTAATCAAAGAAAATTACATGTATAAACTAAGGATACAATGAGAAACATATTACCAAGATCGAGGGGCCCTTCCCAACCTAGTAATTGTTGTTGAATATACTTAGATCAACCTGAATATATACGTCAAAATCTCAACAATTCTTCGTTTATTAAAAATCAGAAACTTGAGTACAAAATGTTATCGAGTCTTTATACAACAATACAATTCATTACATGAGAATAATGATGATCCTCCTCAGTCCTTATGAGGTATTTTTATACATAAAAATTATTGATGGAGCGAATGGAACCGAATCCCCAACTTAGAAAACTTATTTGCCAATTTTAGAAACAACACGTATTCAAGCTTTTCACACATGAGTTTCTTGGATTTTGAGATATAAAGCATTTGGACATGAAAGTATAGATCCATACATCATATACCCAAACTTGGGAATCAAATGGACTCAACAAATAGTAATCACCACTCCAACAAGTGCGCCATCAACATGAGAGTGTTGGGGAATGTAGAAGAAGTAATGAGAGAAGAGGGAGAAAGATGAGAACTCGATCTGTATGGACCTTCAACCTGAAACTAAACACCATCAATAAGCTCCATTGAGAGGCCTAAATGGTCTCTCCATCAACTAACTTGTAAAGGAGTCCAACTCCCTCATCATTTGTTGTCATAGAGTGCATGGAATCTCCCTCCAAGTGACACACTGTCTTCTTGGTCTCCTCCTCTTCCATGGGAGTTACTCTCCTCTCCTAATTCAAATTCCTTGGATCATGCCAGGCTATGTGACACCACATCATCCTCCAATAACGTTACATTCCCCTTGGGTTCGAATTTGGATGAAGGTCATGCCAAGTGTGTGGGGAATTTAGTCATCCAAAGACTCCACAAGCTTCCAATTGTCTTCATGAACCAATACCACCTAATTTTCTTAACATTTATTATTTGTGAGACCCATTTTAATGTGAATATGATAAACTAAGGTCCTTTTGAGTCCTATACACCCCTATTACAAAATTTGTGGCTCCACCTCAACCTAGGGAGCTAGTAGGTTGGTGAAACATTATTTGGTAGTAGTCTTATTTGGATGTGGACATGACACTAAGTATGTCTATTCTACAAGGAGTAGTTATAAGTAACTATTATGGATGTCAAAGTTTGAAGGATCTCATATATGTTAACTCATTCTCTTTAATATTAGGCCCAACTAAGCATGATTTTCAATCTTGGCCTCATTGCAGGAATTGATATTTTGACCAAGGTAGGTAAAATATTCTTGATTATGACATGATAGTCATGATTATATGCACATATATACTGAAGTTTCCATATATATGTGCATATATGGAGGTGCGCATATATACGGAAGCGTCCTTATATGCACATATATTGAAACTTTCATATATGTGTGCTTTCGTATATGCACATATACAGAAGCACACATATACGAAAGCTTTCGTATATGCACGCTTTCATATATCCGCACTTTTGTATATGCACATATATACGGAAGCTTCCCTATATGCACATATAGGGAAGCTTTCGTATATGCACGCTTCTGTATATGTACATATATACGGAAGCATCCCTATATGGACATATACATAAGCTTTCATATATGCGCGCTCTCGTATATGCACATATACAGAAGCGCACATATACAAAAATTTTAAAATGCATTTGATTAGAGAAGAAACCTAATAAGTTTTTTTTGTATAGACTAGTATATATTCAAGAGGTGGAGAAACAATGCATTCATTATAATATTTCAATCTCAACATTTCAAATAACTTTTTGTGCCCATTTTTGAGAGGAGAGTTAACTTCTCCACATACAGTGGGCCTAATGGGTGGCTTATAACATCCTGATGAGTAGGTGCATATATTGAAGCATAGGAATTTACCTATTTGATAGGTATATACACTAGAATTATATAGTATATGCTAGTGTATATACCAGGAATATACACTAGTGTATATATGTTAGTTATATACACACTAGGGTATATACAAATATTTGGTACATTGTATACTCTAGTCTTGGCATGTCTATACACTAATGTCTCAAGGCTTGATAGATATTTTCTCTTCATAGTATTACCCCATAGTCCTTTGATGAACAAGAGTCTCCACAAACTCTTCATTGTTCAAGACTAAGTGAACAAGTGTATGTTCTTTATAACCCACCCCCTCCTTTTTTTTGGTTTTGGCACAATTTTCCAATTAACAAGAGGGATAGGTTCCCTTTTCTTTTTATCTAACCATGAAAAACTAAAGCATCTCCTTCTTATCGTTTCTATAATGCTCTTTGACACCCAAGCTAAGGATAACCAATAAATGGGTATGCTCTTGAGTAGTGATTTCAATAGATCTATCTTTTCATGGATAGTAATCCACATGTAACAACAATAAGTAATATTCACATCGATCTTCCTATAAATCTAACCAATTTGCCATTATAATCATTTGGCTTCAAAAGTAACCTCGGTATTTTATACCATTGTTTAATGACTCTGCAAAAAATTGTGTTTCCACTTCTAGAGACAATTTGTTGCACTATGGAAGAGACGTTGTCACTTAATATTAGGTAAGGTGACATTACAAAAAATAAGAAGTAAACGAAAGTAATTTTTTTCTTATGTAAGGTGACATTACAAAAAATAAGTAGTAAAAGAAAGTAATTAAAAAATTCATGACTCGCTTATAAGTTACAAAAAATATTAAAACAATTTAAAGTCGACTAATAACTTATCAAAAATAAAAATTTATTTCTAAAATAAAATTTGGATCTATCAAACACATAAGAGGATCCAATTTCTTGATGTGTGCATTTTTTCTCCGTATAAAATTTGAAGATAAAAAAATTACATCTCAAAAAATTGGATCCTTATAGTGCTAGATAGATCCATGTTTAACAAGGATCTTATGTTATGTTGGTTTATTTACATCGCAATCACGAGACAAAACGTCTTTGTTAAGACCTTGTAAATCCTAATTTAACATTAAATTTTATTTTTTTTATGTAATTTTTTTCCTTATTTAATTTTCATTTCTATTTAATATTAAATTTAATTTTGTGTGTAAGTATTTTATTATATAAATATAGCTTTTAGTTTTCATAAATACTTTGGCCTTATTTTATTATAAATGTAAAAAACTTTAATTTTGTGTTGTATTTTATTTTATTAAATTTAATTTTTGTGTGTGAGTATTTTGTTACATAAGTAACCTTTCCTTTTCATAAATACATTGATTTCATTTTATTATTTCATTATAATTTTAAAAAGCTTTAATTTTGTATTGTTATTTTTTCATTGGTTATCTTTGTTTTTGTTTTTTCATATATTTTTTTCAAGAGAGATGCTCATTCTTCATTTTACTTGTTTAACTATATTTTGTATTGATTTTTATTTTAGTTTAATTTTACTTAATGGTACACTTTTTATTATTTTAATCAATTCATTAACTTAATTTATGAATTTTGTTTCAATTATTATTATTATTATTTTCATCATACAAAATATAATTTTAATACAAATCTAAATCACTTATACATAATGTGAAACATTACACAAAACAACTTAACAATATGCACTTTTAAAAACTATTTCATACAGAAATATATATTTAAAATAATAGATATCACCAAAAACTTCATCACAAGGAATTTGATTATCTTAAAAAAATATTAGTTTTATGATAAGATTTTGATAAGGCAACAATAATGGTAACCTCTTATTACCTAATGTATATTAAAAATTTCAACATTTCACATGTGCTAATGCTACATTAATCCAAAACAACAAATATAAAAAGATGATCAATAAATTTATCTTTACTAACAAATCACAATGTAACATTTTATCATATCAAAAATCATAACCTTCCATAAAAATACTCCCCAAAATTCTTGATAAATTAAGTATTTCTACCTTCTTAAAAAATCTAAAAAATCTATTTACTTTATCAAAATTTTATAATGTAATAATTTTGATTGTCATTAAATCACTTCTTATTTCAAAAAAAAATCTTTGTATGTTATAATTTTCAAGATATCTATTATTCCATAGTAATTTCAGGCTGAAATTTTTTTTTTCTATTTTTCTTTTCTTTTATTAGGATCTATATTATTCCATACTAATTTTAGGCTTAAAATAATTTAATTAAAAAAAAACATCCATAAAAAATCATGAAGTTTTTTTCTATCAAATATGGAAAACGAGAGACAAATTTCATGCTTGAAAGGGTTGGAAAGAATCCGCAAGAAAGTTGATTCTATTTAGCATTTAGTTGACATTTTGGTATGAAACGAAATGTCGAAACCACTCAAAGAAAAATATACAGTGCCCATAATCTCATCTTGGAAACTTTAAGCATGGACTAAATCCATAGTAAGCCTTGAATCTTAAACAAATGATGAATGATCAAACTAATATAAAATCCATAAACACAACTATGAGTCTCTTAAAAATTATAATACGTTCTGGTCAAGAATCCTTCTCTAGATTTAACAAGCATTCTGGTCAAGAATCCTTCTCTAGATTTAACAAGCAAATGCTAGTAAGTTAAGTTTGTGCACAATGGATCACGTTTCTAATGGGCCATTCCCCAAGACCAGCTTGCACGCGCACGCATATAATCAAATGCTGTTTCCAAGTCTGGAACAATAAATCCACATACTTGTATGACCCTGTAGTTGTTATATAAATTGTGATTAATTATACAGATTTCTCACGGCTGAGTAAGGGATTCAAAAGGTATCAATATAAATAGAAAAACGATGAGTATATTAATCTCGTAGTAAATGGATTCTTTCCAGTAAAATATGATAAGAAATTTCATAGAGGTTTACCATGATCCTACATCCATGTAACAATGTTTTTAAAAGCTTTGCTTACAATCAAAACTATTAAGTTTTTACGTCACCAAATTCAACACAGCAGTATGTTTCACAGCACAGAAGGTCGTTATCTCTTTCTTCGTTGGCAGGTTTGAGGGAAAAGTGGCGATAATCACACGCAGAATGGGAGGCATAGGAGAAGCCATCGTTTGAGCCTTCATACGTGAGGAAGCCAAAGGCATAAACGCAGACATTGCAGACAAGAGAGGCCTGGAGCTCTATCAAGATATGGGATCTCAGGCAACATATTCGCACTGCAACATCAATTGAGGAGCTTTAAAATTTCTAATTCTATTAAACTTTCCAAAATTACGTTACCAAACCAACTATTAAGTAGATTGCACAATCCATCTAATTACACAATAGCATTTGTTGAACTGGCAATTCTAGGCCACAAATTAACACTCTTTCCCAATGGGATTTGTGATAGCAGAACCTTTCATTTCCCCCTTCGGATTTACTATGACACCCACACTGTCTTCTAAATACATATAAACGCCCTCTTTTCGGTGGCAGCGCTGTCCAACGATGACGGTGGGCATGACCTTCTTTCTGAGGTAAACCTTTCCCTTCTTGAAGCCATGACCATATCCTCAAAGCAAGTCGCAGGAAGCCTTTCGAGACGACCCTTGCACATATGTGTACAAGTTCTTGGCTCCTGTGTTATCTGCAAAGTTCAGTGAGGTGCCACCACCTGACCTCTCTTCGACATTGCTATTCCCTTTTTTAAATCAACTAAATCCAAGGCGGGAAAAAGAAATTCAAATTAGATCCCTGACGAGCGAAACAATTCAATTTTGAAATTCATGGGGCCTTTACAATGTCGCATAGGTAATTGGTATCCGTCACATCACGTTTGCCCCTCCAGTGTTGGAATTTCACTAGAATATTACCTGTCAAACAAATTTTTTTTGACATTTTTGGGTTTCACATCACCCTTCACTAAACGTTTTACTTAAATATGTACCTGTCACAATACATTTTTCCTTAGCATCAACTTTACACCTTTCTAAAAAATTTACATCAAACATAGATCGTTGCATAAACCAGAGGCAAATGGTTTGGTACTGGACGAAAAGATTTTTGATAAGGTGTTCAACAGGGGAATGTCATCGAGCAATTGCGGTTCTGAGTTTTGAGTTTATCTCATCGGGATATTTCACATATTGAATAGGCATGATTATCTAGTTTGGTTCATACTTATATTATAAGTAAAGTGAAATTTTCAATGAACCTAAAAATATCTAATTTTGAAAAAAGAGAAAAAAAAGCTTATTAATTCTTAAGAAACTAATTTTTCCCCAAAAACTATCAGAATCCAATGCAAACATTTATAAGCGATTCAAAAATATACAAGTGGCTCACATTTTGTTGTGTGACAACAGGGTTCCTATGCAACCTGTTTATACTTTTTTTTTCCCTGAAAGAAAGAGCCCAGGCCTACCTTAAGAACAACACGGCCCTACTGACAGACAGAAAAAAAAGAAAAACAAGGCTAGCAAGTGAAAATTTCCATAAATCCATATTCAACCAACTATTCTAAATGGCAATGCATGTAATCTGTGCCATTCAAGCGCAATTAAGGAAAGGAATGCACATTATTGTAATAATTTTGCATTAAATAGATTGGACTCAGAACATAAACCATTGTTGTTATATATATATATATATATTTGTTTCAACCCACTTTAATGCTAGTCACAGCAGAAGCCACGTCCGATGCTAACGACATGAGCTGGTAGGCAACCCGTGAATGGACACTGGGAAATGTGACTTAATTAAAATCAATCGATCAAACAGATGTCATCATGAATGCTCAGCGACACATGTATTGTCATTGGAACCTAGTTTGTAGTCTATGCATGGGATATAAGCTGAACATGTTGTTAAGATGCCTTGCCAGCTGTAGACCATACGATCAAAAAAGTGAAATGCATAACCTAGTATGAGAATGAGCAAGAGAAAACTGAGTTGTCTAGGTGATGATTTTTTTCTTTATTTCTGGATAGAGTTGTCTAACCAGGGGATGATTTTCTTTTTATTTTTCGCTGTTTTTTATTGGTTTATGGTTATGGATTTATAAAGAATTTTCAAAACTTATAAAAACTTTGTTCGATTTTACAGAGTGTGGGTTTTTAGAGTTTTTTTGTTATGTGATTTCATTTCTGCACTTAAAATTATCTAATAAACAACAAAAATTACAAAATTTTGTGTGTTAAATTTAACTAATTTCAACTGAAAATAAGCAAAAAGTCAAAATCATCCCTCGTTAGACAGTTCCAAAGAAAACTTGTTTTTTTCATGTTTAATTCATCTTATCCTCACAACCTTACTGCAATTAAAACTTGCAACGCTGAGCTTCTACGTGTAACAGTCTTTGGGCAATGGGAATTCAATACCAGTTCATCTCAAAACAAAGAATGCAAGAACGACATTGATGATCGGATACAGTGGCAGGAAGCAAAAGCAGAAAGGAGGAGAAGCTACTGCATGAGATTACTACGGCCACCTCAGCGTCATAAAGGCCTCTAAACGAAGCTGGTTTATATAACAACACAAGGGCATCTAGAATTCAATTCCAGGCCAGATGAAAGTGCACATTGCGAAAATAGTTTGAACAAAGGAATTTCACATGTACTAGATGAAACAAACCGGTTCCCAATTGCAACTGTTCCGGAACAGTGCAAATGATAGCTAATGGGAAGCCCATAGCTATATTGCCAAGGATTCTTATATGGAGGAAAATATTTTCTGTTAAAAGAACCACAACAGGAATTTTCAAGGGATGATAATGTACAACCGAGGACTTTCCCCAAGAAAAGAAAGAACATTATGAGGTCATCCAAGTAGGACGAAGCAATTGTTGAGAGGCAAGATTTGTTGGGGTGGGCCAGTCCTAGATATAAAAAGACATTTTTTTAACATTAACATTGGATGCATATTTAATTGATATAGAACAGAAACATTCTATTTAATGTGTTTCCTGAAAAGATTACAAGGTGTTTGTATTCTTCTTTTTTTTAATTTTCAAATTTGCTATGGGACAACAGGTTTTGGGTAACGTTTTTTTTTCAAAGACATTTCATGGTAGCTTCATATCGAAACCCTAGGCGCATTGTACAACAACAAACTGCAATAGAAGGTGTTTTTTTGCTTTTGCAGCGAGGCAAACTGGACACAGGAGAAATCTATTCAGCAAAGCAGCTGCAGGTTGGAACATCAACAAAAGTAAGCAATGGGTTGGAACAACATCATAGGGCCTAAGTCTCTATAACAAGTGGCAGAAGTCACTAACATACGGCCTAGCCTCTATAACAAGTGAAATTCTGGAAACCATGAAAGAAGCCCCACATTTTTTTTATATGACAAAGATCACTACACACGTGATTATTTTTTACAGACAGCGGAAGGCCAAGGTGGCAAAACATTACACCAAACACTAAGAAAACAGAAGAAGCACAAAAGCCATTCCAAATCTGCTTACCTGCCTCTAGAATAAGAGGGGGACTTACATGTTGAGTCACCTGGACCAGAACGAATGGAAAGACACCGCTCGAATGTAGCCAACAAGAACAAATGCACCCACCGAGATAGCCGAAGCACACGACTAAAGCAGGAACTTCCAAGAGATGGCAACGTTTGGTCTTTTAGCCCACCTCGGCTCTAACAGAAAGAAGAAATACAGCAGGAACAACACCACCAACAACAAACGGAATAGTAGTGGACACCTCCAAGGAAAATAACAGAGAACAGTGCACGAAGGCCTGAACACCGAGCACAAGCAACTCATCACAGTGTTCCACGTGATTATGCAAAATTACGACTGAACACAGTGTTCCACGTGATTATGCAAAACTACTTGAAACCAGAGTCAAAGAAGAAAGATGACCGAACCATGGAAATGCTGAAGATTTCTCCAAACCTGAGATGAGCAGACGCCCATACACATCAGAGGACAGTGTTCCATCCCAAAATAAACGAAACAAAAACAGTAAGAGACAATGTCCCAGAGCAAGAAGTCCGTCGTCCATCGGAACCCAAGTATGCTAACTACAACAACCAGAACCTAGAAGCACACGTTGAAGAGGCCATCCCTAATTCCCATATGACCAGCAACACAGGGAAATGCAATTAAAGAAGGTACGCACCACCATTAAAACAAGGTCGTCCCGTCCTAGACATTCAAATCCCAACCTAGATCCCATCTGCAACACTGATGGTCCGTGACCCGTCTACCGTCTCAGCCTTCAGGTTGTAACTTGTTCCTTGGCTTAGAAGTTAGGGCTACATTAAAAAACTGATTAATATATTAATTGAAATCACCCGTGTCACCATCCAATCCTGCCAGGCTGCCACGGTGCCCACTGCCCAGTACTGCCCACTGCCACTTGTTTAAGGGCCTAATGACGTTTTGGCCGAAAATTAAACCATCAACACAACATAATATCGTAATGACGTTTTGGGTTTATTTTTAACCGTCAAATTGCCAGTTTATGAAAAACGCTGGCCGTCCAATAAAACGGTTTTGAAATTTTTTTACCCGTATTTGACGAGAAAAATCACTCAAAACGGGCAAATGCCCGTCAAATTCCAACTCTGCTGGATACCATCCTGTACATGCTCCATGGGCCCTGAACAAGACGGAAGTTCAGAACGGAGTGCGCCGGTGAATATGTGCCGTTTCCGATCGCTGGGATTCACGGAATGGATGTTATCATGTTCAACGCATGATGCTGCTACCGGATGGTGATCTGTGAGTCCCAATGGATACCATGGCATGGATGATGATCAATGGACACCATGGCATTGGCATACACCTGACAGACTCTTTAAGAGTCTGCAGCGGGGTGGATAGCACTCGCCGTCGCGTTACGGGTATATGGATCTTAATTAAGACAATTGGGAAATGTGCGCCATCCCATATGGGTTAATGTTAAGGTTCCTTAGATTATGTAAAAGTATATTTTCTTCTACTCTGTACGTTTGAGAGTTTTTCATTTTTATTATTATGTAAACTCTAGTTTGCCTGCGTTGGATAACACTTTGACTCGAAGATCATGTAGTTGACAGGATCGATTTTTCTATCATTCGCTACAGGTATTAATTATTTAGTTAATATGCTTTTATTTTCCATAAAGCATGTACTATAAATTCTCTAAATTGGCACACTTGTATCTTTGTTATATGACATTGTTTATCTTTGCAGCAAGGTTATTTCATAATGTTTCAATGGGGTAACGACTTGGTAGCCAATCCTTGTGTTTATTTGCCTTATACAATAAGTTTCGACCTCTAGAACCCTTCAAAACCCTTCAACACACAGTTCAATCAATAATTCATTGTCAACAAAAAGGACAGTCCCAGGTAATGGATGTGTTCATGTTATCGCTAATCCTTGTTGATTATAGTTCATCTTTGTTTGAACAAAGGGTTTCATATAATTTTTTAATTCACTTAAGGTTTAGCACATGTATAATTGGTAGTGAAAAGTTTGCTTAACCGTGTCCATTCTCTCATACATTGGAATTTCCAATGCCATTTAGACTATCCCAATTCCATTGTTGAGACAACTCGTGGCTGCTAGGACACATTTGTTGGTGAGTAAAGGGTTATAACCCGATTCTTTGTGTGGTTAAATAACAATACATTCTTATCAGGAGTTATATTAAATCTTTTAGTATCTGAGTAAAAACCCCAAAACTTATCTATGTGTATTTAGTTCAAGCATAAATCATTAGGGTTTACACATATATACAAACGCTATATTCTTGCATATTCAAGATGTCTAGAGCCTCGGTTTTGTTAAAGTGCCTTCACTTATATTGTAATAAGGGTCTTTCTTTCAACCTTAGGTATAAGCTTGTAATGAACCATATATGCTCTTTTGATTTATATCAGGATTGATATGGCTATGTTATTTGACTCTACTATACTTATGGAGCACTGTAATCGGCTTTTTGATTTTTATAAACTCGGACACGAAAGACAACCTCAAAATCTCGAAAAAATCAACAAGTTGAATACTAAAAAAAAATCAGAAATATCAATAGAAGTCAAATATATTTACAACATTAATAATAATAAAAATTCACCCACTTTAAATTTTAAATCTAAAATATTTTTCCTTTTGGTTGAATTTAGCCTCTAAAATTTTCTTTGATTCCATATATGAACAAGAGTTCAATTAGATTATATTATTCCCAATATCTTCTAGTTTCTTCAATGTTTCACCAAGTTTGCAATCAAGTTCATCTACAATCTTGTGCTTCAGATCAGGTGGCGGGGTGGGAAACTGCTCACAAAGATCACCATCAATCACATCCTACAAAAAATATTCTCTCCCATATGACCAATAAGAAAAACACAACTATGATGCTCCCTTTCATAAATTTGTAAAGAAAAACCATCACACTACAATCAGGATATGAGGTTTACCTTCACAAGAAATATGTTGATCTCTAACCCATGTGATCTCTGCCACTCAAAGGAGGGTTTTCCTCCCTCAAATGCATCTCCAAATGTGAGAAGAATTCAACATTCTCTCTCGATGCAAATGGTATAAATGCCCCTATACTTCCTGTTTACGCCAGAAATTGGTTCCAGACTACAAGAAAACAAGCCAACATAATCTCAAATATTCCAGTAAAACAAAACTGGGTTTTTAGGTTTTTTAAGGTTTTCTGGTTGTGAAGTTTGGTGACAAGAGGGAATGCATTCATAACCCAAATAAGAACTAAATCACAAGCATAGAAAAACTGAGATGCATAACATAATAACCATGTATCTAACAGAAATAGCACTGAAGTTCATCCACAAATGGCAAGCACAACAAGCATAAAAAATTTAAACCAGTAATGAAATTACCAACTAAGTAGCTAAAACAAGCTATAAATGAAGCCAAAGAACAAACTGAAGGGTAAAATGGAGCATATATTTCATAATCAGTTCTTCAAATACACATAAGAGTCATTTACTTAGCTTATGAACAAGTTTGGAGACCTCCTCTAGCCAGCCAAAAAGTCGAACCCTTAGTCCTCTTTGTGACATACATTAATACTATCCTTCAAAATTCAGTTAAAGACTAAACCCTAACTGCTTTTCATCTTACTCATCGAAATGGTTTTATCAAAATAATAATTACAAAAATGAAATATCCTTCAAAACATAACAAATAACTGATTTTGTTAACAAGCCTCATAGATCTTTAGCTACCTCTGCTAACAAAGCTATCCCCTCTAAGGCTTGGGCCTTTCTCCTAGCCTTCAGTTGCTTTGCTTCCATCTTTTCCATCTTTCTAGTGAGCTCTTCATTTTGTTGCTATAGATCTTTGATGGTCTGTTTTAACATTGTAAATTGTGACTTTGTATTTCTTTTTCTTTTCAATGCCTCTTTTGAGACTGCAATTAGCTCCTGATAGTGGCTATTCACCTCATCTAGATCTTCTCTGAGTCTTCTATTGGCCATAACCAAACCATCATTTGTCTCTTGCATATATTCTACTTGATGTTTATACTGCTTTATAGTTCTCTGTAAATTTTCTTTCTCTGAATCAAATGCTTTATTTCCTGCTGTACTTTGCATCTCATGTGGAAGCCATGGAATGTTTAGTCTCCTATAGATTTCTTCATCTTTTGGCAGCAATTATGTAGGAGTCCCATGAAAAATTAGGTTTTCTTTAGTCTCAGTTTCACAGGGAACATTTTCATCAACCATCAGCTTGTTTCCTGAGTGAGAAACCTCTATCTCACCTTCTTGTTTCTCCTTTAACATTTGGCTTCGTATCTCTAAAAATACGCCAGACAGTTTAGTCTCAGTAAGGGTAGATTCTTTTTCTGATTTCATTGGTCTTTTCCCTTTGCTGTCACCCTTATCAACATCCAGTTTTTCATCAGAGGAGGAGTCATCAATCACAATTACCCCTTCTTTATTCAATTTAGGGTTTAGTAATTTCTTCATATTCAGCGTGAGCTTGTTTCTGGGTCTAGTCTTTGGTCTCCACCCATGAGCAAGTCCCCCTACCATTTTTAAAGTTTTTCCCTGATGGATGACAGAGGCAAATTCCATGACTTTTAGCTTCTTTTTCTTTGGTACTGCTACCCTATCTACCTAACTGTGAAATTCATTTTTAGTGCCAACTTTAGTTTTATCAATAACAGGAATCTTATCCTCCTCAAACAGGTATGTTTCATCCTCTGACAAGATTGTAATTGGACTTTGTTTTTGGACTTTAGTGTCCTCTTCCTCACCTGAAACCTTCTCTGCAAGTACAATCTTATCATCAACAAATGTCTCTGCTGGTGCATCATCTTGAACATGTTAAGTCTCCTTATTAACAGTCTACTGCAAATCTTTGCTATCACTGTCATCTAGATGTTGTTTAGATTCACAATCTTCTTTTGTAGGCTCTACAACTTCCTCTAATTGGACACTGTCTTCATTTTTAACCTTTATTTTCTGTCTTAGTTTTCTGATCAAGGTCTGTCCTTTATCAGCTTGCTTTCTATTAGACTGTCCTTCTTGACTATTCTGAAACCCTGACCAAAAAAGGAAATATTCCCAAGTTTTTCCTTCTTTCTGCAAAACACTATTGATAATGAGTTTGATAAGTCCATGGTGAAAAATGGACTGTCTAGTATGATCTTGGTGTTCTTTGATTCGGCTAGACATCTTCTGCAAGATCTTTAGCAAGAAGAAAGGCAGGTTCATCTTTAATTCATTACTGAGGTGTTGAAGGAACCTGAAATGGTATTTAAAAACGAAGGCATACCTTCCTTCATATGTAATATAACTTTGTAAAACCTTGATAGGTTCTACCCATTCAGGCCTGAAGTTATGGATGGGCACACCCTTACCCCAATCTAGAACTATACTAGGCAGTAGGTACCTTTGTGCATTAAAGGTAAATGGCACTTTCTTAAACCAAAGCTCTCCCTCATTTTTAACCCCTGTTGCCTTAGCCACCAAATCTTTGGTCAATTTGAATTTCAAAGTATCAAAAGATACAGTATCTTTGTCATAACATTGAGTAAACTTATGGGAGACCTCAGCATTGTATCCATCAATTTTCTTGAAAAATACCAACCATCCTACATTTTCAAATAGCTCAGCACATCCTTGGAATTTATCTATCCAATTGAGATCAGTGGGCTCGACCCTATTAGTTTTTCCACTCCTCTTCATTTTCAGTATGGTTTGTAGCACCTGTCAGTAATCTCACAGTCTATTTTTCTTCAAATTTGCATAGTCTTGGTAGTCAATTTTTGTTCGAACTCTCACAGTCTGTTTATTTTCAAATTTACACAGTCTGCCCTATCACCAGTTTAGGAAATGCTTTGTGCCAAGTTTCAGCAATTTGACTTAATCATAGATTCAGAGACCTCCAATAGTTTTGCTTTGAACTTTACTAACTCAAATGATGCATATTTAGATATTTTGATTAATATCTCATCATTCAAATTCTATTGAGTGAGTAAATTCATGTCCTTCTTTAAAATTTTGACATAATAGGCTTTATAAAAAAAAACCCCAAATTTAACAAACCCTATCAAAGGTCACATGGGATACCTCATCCAAAGCTTAACACAGGTGCTGGAAGTCGATCCCTTGAAAGGTTAGGTGTCGAATTGCATGTTCTAGCTGTCTTCAACCCTCCAGATTGCTTCGAACTGTCACTGCTGGGAAGCCCTAATTCTTCCTTCAACTGTCAAAATTTTGATTTTTCAGTAATATGTCTCCACCACGATGTTCAATGCCTTCGTAATATTCAGCTTAGGAACCTATTCCCAAAAATTCTGCCTCGTTCCACTCACTGTCATCATTTTCCATGAATTTGCATACAATTGCCACGATCTCCCTCACACGATGACCAGACACCTGTTTCCATGATTAGCCTGGCAAGACATGTATCAAATATGTTAATTGATGCAATTAACACCTTAGGATCGAAACCATCGAAAAAATCGGAGTGAAAAATGACTATTTTGGCACTTGCGACTTTCTTGTAGCGCACCAGTGCAATAATTTTGCTCTTGTGCTACAAGAAAGTTCCAACACATAATTTCATTCCATTTAATCACTAATCTAGTTTATATGATTAATCTTTGATCTTAGTGTGATTAATGAAACCATTAATTAATATACACCTTATAGAACCCTTCAAGAATGAACTTTAAGAAAAATTTATAAAAGCAAGCTTTAAAAAATAGGAAAAAGTAAAAAATGATGAAAACTAAAAGGCATAAACTCAAAATTAACCTTTACACCAAAATTTCCTAGAAGTAAAAATATTAGCGAATTTCCAAAAACATAAACAAAAGCATAAAACTAAGGAAGACAAAATCATGACCTAACATCTGGCTCCTACTGCGGGATGAAGTCCTCCTTGTGAGGCTTCAAGAACCTGTAGACTAGTGCCTTCTTTTCTGCTACCTGCTAATCTACAAAATTTCCATTGGGTTATGGAGTCCTTATTGTGTTTTACTCACACCAGTATATAAAATGAAAAACTAAAATTCCCCTCAAAAACTATAGAAATGCTTGAGGAATCGTCCATTAATTGGACTTGACAATTCCTTACCCTCTAAAGTCTGTAGGACAAAAGTGTTATTTTCCAAAAACTTAGATACTAGGAAAGGGTCAAACCAGAGGTTGTCAAATTTGCCATGTTTCCATTTTTGTTCTTTCCTGGCATCCCACCTTAGAACCATGTCACCAATTGAGAAAGTGTTGTCTTTGATTTTCCTGTCAAATCTATCTTTTATCTTCAATCTGTATAACTGTGCCTTTTCTTCCACTCTTTCTCTATTTTGCTGCAACTCTATCATCTCATAAATCCTTCTCTGCATATCATTAGGTTCTTCCTGACAATTCTGAAGAAACTTCATCACTAGAATGCCCAACTGAACAAGAAAAACTGCATCTGTACCATACACTAATTGGAAAGGAGAAGTTCCAATTACTTGTTTGACCGTTATTCTATCAGCCCATAATGCATATTTCAGCATAGAATCCCATGATCTCTTATTATGCTTTAGCAGTTTCCTGATACTCTGAATGATATTTTTATTTGAGGACTCAACTAAACTATTACCTTGGGGATAGTAAGGAGTTGAATGTTTCAACAAGATACCATTCTTTTCACAAAATGCTTCCATTGCCTTAGACTTAAAAGCTTTTGCATTATCTGTCACTATTTTCTGAGGACACCCAAATATACTGAGGATATTTTCTTCAATAAATTCCATAATCACCTTATCTGTCGCATTCCTAGTAGGGATAGCTTCCACCCATTTGGTAAAGAAGTCTGTTGCAGTCAAAATCCACCTATGTTGTGCTGAGGAAGATGGACTTATATCTCCTATAAAGTCTAGACCCCATTGCTGGAAAGGAGCACTTACTGCAATTGGTTTTAAAGGTAATGACAATAATTTTTGTTTGCCAGCAAAATTCTGACAAGGGATGCAAGCTCTTATCTACTGATATACATCTGCAAACAAAGAGGGCCAATAGTACCTAGCTCTTAAGATCTTGTATGTTGTTGCCTTCCAGTACTTGTGACCTCCACAAGCACCCTCATGAGATTCAGAAATCACTCCTTCAATTTTAGGTTTATCTAAGCATCTGAGTAGAATACCCCCTGGGTCCTTCCAAAATAACTGTTGTTCCACTAAACAGTACTTAGTAGTTCTTAGCTTCAAAGATCTAGCAACTTTTCTATCTAAATGCTCAAGATATTGCAAATACAACAGAAAATACACAATGTCTGCGTACCATGTGGATGCTGAATAAAAGTCCATAATCTTCTCTTTCTCCAACTCTGCTTGATTTTCTTCCTGAGCTAGCTCTTCTGCCATCACATGCAGTCCTAAAGCTTGGCAGTTTGATTCAGCCAGCAGCTTGGCTGAACCTTGTCCCTTGACTAGTTTGGTAGGTCTGATATCTACATCATACTCCATGATTTTAGCAATCCACCTGCCTCTTTTCCCCTCGCTATTAGGCTATGTCAAAACATCTTTTACAGCAGCATTAGGCACATATGAAATAACTTTAGAATGCAAAACATAGTTTCTGAAAATTTTCAAAATTTTCACCAAAGAATAGGCCTGTTTTTCCAAGATGTTGTATTTTAATTCAGAATCTCTGAGAGTTTTTCTTAAGAATGCAATAGGTTGCTCAAGACCATCCTTATTCTTCTACAACAGAACAACTGCTAGTGTATCTTCAGATGCAAATGAAAATGTTAGAAATTCTTTGGTGAAATCTGGACTTACTAATACATGGGCTTCAGTAAGAGCCACTTTCATTTTTTCAAATGCATTCTTTGCTTCAGTGGTCCATTTGACTTCTTGATCCTTTTTTAGCATGGCTGTAATATGCTTGATAGTCTGAGCAAAGTTTGGTATAAACCAATGTAGAAAGTTGATTTTACCAATGAAAGATTGGACATCTTTTTTACTCCTAGGCAGACTTATCTTCAATATTGCTTTTACCCTTTCGGGGTCAATCCTTATTCCATCAGCATAAACTAAATGGCCCAGTAATTTGCCTTCCTGTACAGCAAAGTGTGACTTTTTTGGATTCAAGGACAAACCAAATTTTCTGCATTTTAAGAAAGTCTGTTTCAAATGTTTTAGATGTTCATCATCTGATTGTGAAAATACAGTAATATCATCTAAGTAAATTACCACAAACTTGTCCTTTTCTCCGACAAAAGCTATATCCATAGCCCTCTGAAAAGTTGCTCCAGCGTTCATTAAACCAAAAGGCATCTTATCATACATGAAAGTTCCCCAAGGAGTGGTAAAAGTTGTTTTCTCCTTATCATCGGGATGCATAGAAATTTGATTGTATCCTGAGAAACCATCAACCATAGAAATCCTCTGTGCTGCAACAACCTTCTGCAATATTTGCTCAATTTTAGGCAGAGGATAATTATCCTTTAGTGAAGATCTATTAAAGTTTCTAAAGTCAACACACAATCTAATTTCTCTGTTATTTTTCCTAACAGGAACTAGATTAGACACCCATGAAGAGTACCTGAGAGGAACTATGATCTTGGAATCCAATAACTTCTTCACTTCTTTTTCAATAACAAGAAACAAGGTTGGATTAACCCTCCTTAATTTTTGACGAAAAGGTTTAACATTCAGTTTTAAAGGGACTTTATGTTGTATAATTCCAGTATCATATGTTCTCAATTCTTCATAAGACCATGCAAAGACATCAACATGTTCCTTTAACAATTCTATGTACCTGTTTCTCTGTTCAGCTATGAGTGCTTTCGAAATTTTCACTATTTTAGGATGTTCTACAGTGCCAATGTTACAATCCACCACATTCTCTTATGAAGACTATACAACAGGTTTTAGAGGTGTATCATCTTTTGAAAATATTCTTTCTAAAGGTACCAAACCTTTTGGGATGAAATTACCCTTTAGTTCAATGATCTTGTGTCCAACTATTTCATTTTCAGCAATCTCTTCCACATCTCGATCCTCATCATCTTCCTCTTGGTCAATCAGGGAATTAGAAAACTCATGTGTAAGCTCCAAAAATATTTTAATTTCAATGTCATATTCAAACACTCTCCACTGCTTTACATTATCAGGTACAGATGGTCTATACCTAACCTCAATGGGATACCTCAACTATGTGGTTTTGGGAATTCTAAAATGTGTAGCAGCTAAGGCCAATGAATCTGCAATCTGATTATGGTCTCTTGGAATATAGGTAATGTTAAAAGCTACAAAATAATTCTCAATCATGTCCCATACCCCATTTTGATAGACTTTCAGCAAATCCTGTTTCACTTGATAGTTGTTCCTCACCTGCTGAACAACTAATTCGGAGTCGCCATATGCAGAAATATGTTGAATGCCTAAATCCTTGCCAGCCTTCAATCCTAACAGCAAAGCTTCATATTCAGCAGTATTGTTTGTAGTGATGAATTCTAATTTATACATCAGCTTTATTGTTTCACCCCCAAGGGATATGAGAAGAACTCCTGCTCCAGCACCTTCTTTTCAAGATGATCCATCAAAGTATAATTGCCAAAGCTCATCTTCCTATTCCTTGCTGCATTTAACTGGTTGTTCCTTTTCAACCTGTAACAAAGCAGCAGTATTGTCATCATCACTAAAATGTAACATGCAAGTACCCAAATCTTTATCAACAACATACAGAGGATGGTTGGTAGGGTTCTTGTCATCTATCACAATATAGGCAAACTGAAGCTCTCTGTACAGCCTTCGGTTTTCTCCTCCAAACACAGGAATAGTAGCATATGATAAATCCATTTGTAAAGTTCCACCAACTTTCTTTGTCCAAGACCTAGAGAAAAGTAACCCAAATTTAGGTGTAATATCAACTACCACCACATCCATGATTACACTTTTCATTGGTAATTGAGCCAAACTGACAACCATGTCTTTAATCACACCTAAACACTTTACAGCTCGTGAATCAAATGCATATAGATCATGATAGGGTTTGGTTATACTCAGACCTAAAGCCTCCATGACAGCCTTTGGCATTAAATTATGTGATGCTCCTAAATCTAACAAACAATTATGTATCATTTGTTCATGGACTGTCAGAGTAATGTAAAATGGAGGTGAAGCACCTGCTTCATTTCCAGTTTTTTCAGCCAAGGTTGATCCAATAAAAATCTTAGGATTTTCTTCTTGCAAATTCACCGTATCATAAATAGGTCGATTGTTTGTTGAACCGATCATTTTAAGAATTGATTCTTTATAAGAAGGATTTTTCATTAGTTCAGTAAAAGGCATAGGAATCTTTATTTTGCCTAATTCATTTTCCAGATTAAAATTCTGCACAGTTTTATTTACCTCTTCAACCTCCATGCTCTTCTTTTGCTTTTCCAGAATTTGTTTTTTCTCTGACACAGGATCAGATTGTTGCCTAGCAGGTACAACTACCTTCTTCTTCGGGTTTTGTACTAATTGTTTTGGGCTTGACCTCAAATTCATAGTCTTCTTGGGTTCATTTTGACAGACATCAGCAGTTACAACAGTCCTTTTCAGATTCAAATCATCCTCTGTTTCAAACATATCAGCATCATAATATTTTGCATTTAAAAACTCTTCTTCAGTGACAAAACCTTCAATCAACCTTTCTCCAAAATAGTTCATATCCTGATCTGTGTCTTCAAATAGCACTTCTTCATCAACAACATTATTCTAAAGAGGTGGAGGTACCCTTTGATCCTCAGTCTCTCTTCTTTCTTGTTGAATATCATTATTTCTTCGTTCTCTAGGTATGAAACGAGGAGAAAATTTTCTTTTGAATTGGTTCTGATTGTTAGGTTTTCTTTCACCTTCTTGAACAGGCTTGCTGGAATTTCTTTATAGTTCTAACTTGTTTAATTTTGCAGTCAAAATCTTCACCAACTTGGCCATCTCATCAATTTTGCCTTCTGAAGACTGAGATGTAGAAACCCTTGGAGCTGCTTCCTTCTTACCTTTCCTGTCATACATCTGCTGAGCTATTTCCTTCTTCAATCTATTGGAAGCAAATATGTTAGACTCCACCTCTAAAGTTGCATTCTGCATATTCAGTAAAGAAACAGGTCTTCTCTCTCTTAGTAGTAAAGAAAATTCATGATCGAAAGCATTTTCATATGTAAGTTTTGCAGATGTTTTTGAAGGTTTTATTTCTGCAGGTATTCTGTTGTACATTTTATTGAATCTTTTTGAAAAATATGCAATGGTTTCATCCTTCTTTCTCCTAAGGGCTCCAAACTCAGTTATATAATAAGTATGGTCTTTGGTGTCACCCCATTGTCTCATGAAGAGGTCCTGAAGCTCTTCTATGATGGTGATTGAATTAGCAGGCAGCTCCCTAAGCTATTTTCTGACATCTCCATCAAGGCTCTGCACAAACATCCTCATCCATACGTCCTTAGCTTCAATGTTCTGGCTATTAGCATAACTAAGAAAATCTTCCCAGTGCTCTTCAGCTGTAGTTTCTCCATGTCCATTAAACCTAGGCAGGTATTTCCGATAGTCACCTCTAGGTAGTGCATTCAAAGGGTGAGGAAAAACTAATGGTGCATATCTTCTTGCAACCATTCGGTCCATCATGTCTATAGGCTGATTTTGGGCTGCCATTTTAAGGATGATTGACTTTGGTGATGGAGAGATTTGGCTGGAACTTGGCTGGAAAGGGGTTTTACCTACTTTCAAATGAAATAGAGGTATCTTACCAGGAGATACTATTTTAGCTTTTCTGAAAGATTGAGGATCAGTGAAAACTTGAAAGTTACTGACAGGAATTATAGGCTTTAACCAAGGTGAAGTTTCTTCTTCTTTTCTCAAAACAGATAAAGGTGATGAACCATCCAACTGATCAGGGTCACATAGGGCTGGTAATGACTGATACCTTCTAATCTTCCTTGCTGTTTTCAATATATGTTCTGGTCTGAAACACCCAGCTGCAAAGGTGAAATAAGTCTGTTTCTAGTTCCAATTCCCCTAGTAGCCACTGTGACAAACTGGTGAAAAGTAGTC
Organism: Pseudotsuga menziesii; assembly: GCA_001517045.1. Lineage (NCBI taxonomy): Eukaryota > Viridiplantae > Streptophyta > Pinopsida > Pinales > Pinaceae > Pseudotsuga > Pseudotsuga menziesii. The sequence continues at coordinate 63,979 of LPNX011036370.1, forward strand.
TTAGAGATATGATGGTTTAAGTTCACCTCTTAAAACCAATGAAATGATAAGTATCCCAGGGAAAAATATGTTTTCAACTTCGTTCCCCGGCAACGGCGCAAAAGATGTTTATGCCAGAAATTGTTTCCAGACTACAAGAAAACAAGCCAACATAATCTCAAATATTTTAGTAAAACAAAACTGGGTTTTTAGGTTTTTTAAGGTTTTCTGGTTGTGAAGTTTGGTGACAAGAGGGAATGCATTCATAACCCAAATAATAACTAAATAACAAGCATATAAAAACTGAGATGCATAACATAATAACTATGTATCCAATAGAAAATAGCACTGAAGTTCATCCACAAATGGCAAGCACAACAAGCATAAAAACTTTAAACCAGTAATGAAATTACCAACTGAGTAGCTAAAACAAGCTATAAATGAAGCCATAGAACAAACTGAAGGGTAAAATGAAGCATATATTTCATAATCAATTCTTCAAATACACATAAGAGTCATTTACTTAGCTTATGAACAACTCTGAAGACCTCCTCTAGCCAGCCAAAAAGTCAAACCCTTAGTCCTCTTTGTGACATACATTAATACTATCCTTTAAAATTCAGTTAAAGGCTAAACCCTAACTACTTTTCAGCCTACTCATCGAAATGGTTTTATCAAAATAATAATTACAAAAATGAAATATCCTTCAAAACATAACAAATAACTGATTTTGTTAACAAGTCTCGTAGATCTTTAGTTGCCTCTGCTAACAAAGCTATCCCCTCTAAGGCTTGGGCCTTTCTCCTAGCCTTCAGTTGCTCTGCTTCCATCTCTACCATCTTTCTAGTGAGCTCTTCATTTTGTTGCTATAGACCTTTGATGGTCTGTTTTAACATTGTAAATTGTGACTTTGTATTTCTTTTTCTTTTCAATGCCTCTTTTGAGACTGCAATTAGCTCCTAATAGTGGCTATTCACCTCATCTAGATCTTCTCTGAGTCTTCTATTGGCCATAACCAAACCATCATTTGTCTCCTGCATATATTCTACCTGATGCTTATACTATTTTATAGTTCTGTGTAAATTTTCTTTCTCTGAATCAAATGCTTTATTTCCTGGTGTACTTTGCATCTCATGGGGAAGCCATGGAATGTTTAGTCTCCTATAGATTTGTTCATCTTCTGGCAACAATTTTGTAGGAAACTCATGAAAACTTAGGTTTTCTTTAGTCTCAGTTTCACAGGGAACATTTTCATCAACCATCAGCTTGTTTTTTGAGTGAGAAACCTCTATCTCACCTTCTTGTTGCTCCTTTAACATTTGGCTTCGTATCTCTAAAAATACGCCAGACAGTTTAGTCTCAGTAAGGGTAGATTCTTTTTCTGATTTCATTGGTATTTTCCCTTTGCTATCACCCTTATCAACATCCAATTTTTCATCAAAGGAGGAGTCATCAATCATAGTTACCCCTTCTTTATTCAATTTAGGGTTTAGTAATTTCTTCATATTCAGCCTGAGCTTGTTTCTGGGTCTAGTCTTTGGTCTGCACCCAGGAGCAAGTTCCCCTATCATTTTTAAAGTTTTGCCTTGATGGATGTCAGAGACAAATTCCATGACTTTTAGCTTCTTTTTCTTTGGCACTGCTACCCTATCTTCCTAACTGTGAAATTCCTTTTTAGTGCCAACCTTAGTTTCATCAATAACAGGAATCTTATCCTGCTCAAACAGGTATGTTTCATCCTCTAACAAGATTGTAATTGGACTTTGTTTTTGGACTTTAGTGTCCTCTTCCTCACCTGAAACCTTTTCTGCAAGTACAATCTTATCATCAACAAATGTCTCTGCTGGTGCATCATCCTAAACAGGCCAAGTGTCCTTATTAACAGACTGCAAATCTTTGCTCTCATTGTCATCTAGATGTTGTTTATATTCACAATCTTCTTTTGCAGGCTCTGCAACTTCCTCTAATTGGACACTGTCTTCATTTTTAACCTTTATTTTCTGTCTTAGTTTTCTGATCAAGGTCTATCCTTTATCAACTTGCTTTCTATTAGACTGTCCTTCTTGACCATTCTGAAACCTTGACCAAAAAAGGAAATATTCCCAAGTTTTTCCTTCTTTTTGGAAAACACTGTTGATAACGAGGTTGATAAGTCCATGGTGAAAAATGGACCGTCTAGTATGATCTTGGTGTTCTTTGATTCTGCTAGGCATCTTCTGCAGGCTCTTTAGCAAGAAGAAAGGCAGGTTCATCTTTGATTCATTACTGAGGTGTTGAAGGAACCTGAAATGGTATTTAAGAATGAAGGCATACCTTCCTTCACATGTAATATAACTTTGTAAAACCTTGATAGGTTCTACCCATTCAGGCCTAAAGTTATGGATGGGCACACCCTTACCCTAATTTGGAACTATACCTAGCAGTAGGTACCTTTGTGCATTAAAGGTAAATGGCACTTTCTTAAACCAAAGCTCCCCCTCATTTTTAACCTCTGTTGCCTTAGCCACCAAATATTTGGTCAATTTGAATTTCAAAGTATCAAAGGATACAGTATCTTTGTCATAACACTGAGCAAACTTATGGGAGACCTTGGCATTGTATCCATCAATTTTCTTGAAAAATACCAACCATCCTACATTTTCAAATAGCTCAGCACATCCTGGGAATTTATATATCCAACTTAGATCAGTGGGCTTGGCCCTATTAGTTTTTCTACTCCTCTTCATTTTCAATATGGTTTGCAGCACCTGTCAGTAATCTCACAGTCTATTTTTCTTCAAATTTGCACAGTCTTGGCAGTTAATTTTCCTTCGAACTCTCACAGTCTGTTTATCTTCAAATTTACACAGTCGGCCCTATCACCAGTTTAGGAAATGCTTTGTTCCAAGTTTCAGTAATTTGACTTAATCACAGATTCAGAGACCTCCAATAGTTCTGCTCTGAACTTTACTAACTCAAATGATGCATATTTAAATATTTTGATTAATATCTCATCATTCAAATTCTATTGAGTGAGTAAATTCATGTCCTTCTTTAAAATTTTGACATAATAGGATTTATAAAAAAAACCCCAAATTTAACAAACCCTATCAAAGTTCACGCAGGATACCTCATCCAAAGCTTAACACAGGTGCTGGAAGTAGATCCCTTCAAAGGTTAGGTGTTGAATTGCACATTCCAACTGTCTTCAACCCTCCAGATCACTTCGAACTGTCACCACTGGGAAGCCCTAATTCTTCCTTCAACTGTCAAAATTCTAATTTTTCAGCAATATGTCTCCACCACGATGTTCAATGCCTTTGTAATCTTCAGGTTAGGAACCTATTCCTGAAAATTCTGCCTCATTCCACTCACTGTCATCATTTGCCATGAATTTGCATACAATTGCCACGATCTCCCTCACACGATGACTAGACACATGTTTCCATGATTAGCCTGGCAAGACACGTATCAAATATGCTAATTTATGCGATTAACACCTTAGGAATGAAACCATAAAAAAAATTGGAGTGAAAAATGACTATTTTGGCACTCGCGACTTTCTTGTAGTGCGCCAGTGCAATAATTTTGCTCTTGCGCTACAAGAAAGTTCAAACACATAATTTCATGTCATTTAATCACTAATCCAGTTTAAGACTTGGTTTTCATGATTAATCTTTGATCTTAGTGTCATTAATGAAACCATTAATCAATATACACCTTATAGAACCCTTCAAGAATGAACTCTAAGCAAAATTTATAAAAGCAAGCTTTAAAAAATAGGAAAAGTAAAAAATGATGAAAACTAAGAGGCATAAACTCAAAATTAACCTTTACACCAAAATTTCCTAGAAGTAAAAATATTAGCCAATTTCCAAAAACATAAACAAAAGTATAAAACTAAGGAAGACAAAATCATGACCTAACACTTCCCATCATAGTCCCATAAATGAAACATTCACCACCGCAAGGTATAAGTGATGCCTTATGTAAACTTGTTACTACATACCCTATATTGAACAATATTATTTCTTTGACTTTATTGAGTTCTCCATTTATATTACCCCATTCCCACCTAAATCTTCCACCAGTGGGATCATCTAAAATCTCCTCTATTACATCTTGTCATAAGCAAACAAAGTAAACATTTCCAAACTTATTTGCGCTTGCCATAGTGTCAAAGTCGATAGCTATTGAAGAATTTAACCAATGTAGAACACAATCATCTACGAATATGTGCAATTGTTTCTCATCGTGCTGATACTTCACATAGTGAGATGATTGTATATACACAATTGAAAGCAATTAATAGACTCATCAAAACTACATGTCTGCACCTTACTAATTTAGAATATGAGTTACTCAATTGTACAAAAGAGTTGCACAAAACAAAATCAATTTAAAAGGAAGAAATATATTTTATGAAAGTTATTTGCACTCAATAGACTTGATATTTTGTCTTATTTATGTATCCCCACAATTTCTTGGCCTCTAAACTGACTATTTCACCTAAAGTCGAAAATCCTCATAATCTTTGGACACAATTATTCTTGTTAATGCAATGTGTTTTTTGTTCTTTGATGATTAGTTAATGTTCAAGTGCTAGGAGGACCTTTTCATGACTATGTTGCATTTTGTTTAGATTAATATTAGGAAATGGCATAAGACCTTTAGATGTCATGATGAGGGGCAAACAATTAGCACAATCAAATAAACATGCATATATTATTCCATTAGGCACATGAGAAGAAACATAAAAATGTGTCATAAAAGTTATGGGCCAACAATTAGCATGGCCACATAAACATGAATATATTCTTGCATTAAAACAAGTGAGAAAATATAGAATAAGATGTCATAATAGTTACTAGTTTAACAAAACAACCATACATGATACTAGGAATCAACATAGACCAAAATAATTATGATTAACAGTTAAGACATAATCATGAAACCTTACCATGCAAGTTTTTCTCTAAATCACTTCTTTCAGTTATCTTGAACTCTCATGAATACTAGTTTAGAAAGATTGTAGTTTTTCAAAGAGGTCAGTCTACCTCACCTTTAGAATCTAGAGTTATGATTAATGCATCTGCAATTAGAAACATGAGACTAATATCTGGAAGAGTGTGAGATAAATATGAGTTTATATAACTATAGAACATGAACAATGGTGTACCCTTCAAAGAAGACAAAAATTCATTGGAATATTAATAACTACTACAAAGAAAAGCACAAAGGAAGTTCCATCTACTCTTAGAATGAACTCTAAAATAATTAAAAAATAGAAAAAAAGTGCATACTAAGGTTAAAGGAAATATACAATTAATGAAAAAGAACAAAGATTCTTCGTTGAGGATGGTAAAGGATTCTCCTTTGGTTACATCAACACTCTCAATGTTTTCTCAATGTATCGGTATGCACACATTCATGGGCCTCACACTTCCACAAGTGCCTCTTGTCTTGTAACCCCCCACTGAAGGCGTCTTTCCCTCTCTTTAACCCTTTCCCCTCAATGGGAGGAAATTATGTTTCTTGTGGGGATTTCTTGATTTAATTAAAAGAAATTGATTAATGTTGTTGATCTCTGTAACATCCCCATAATACATATATAATATTTTTTTGAAATATTCACTAAAAATATATAACATAACTGCACATGTATTTACATTCTTTCATTTATTATGCATTTTGATTTACATATGTATTTATGTATATTATCAATTTCTTGTCTTTTGTTCACATAACTAGCATAAACATAATAATAATCAATTGCACTATGATTATTGTTGGCGTTTCTTCCCTCTTCGACCCAGGTTCAGAGCTTCTGTCACGTGCAAAAAATCCCAAGATATTGGCTTGACATAGAAGGCTCAGTTGGTAGCACCTGTGACACAAATGCAATATCACCTGAGATATCTCATATGGGTAACTACTAGAACTAGGTTTCCAGAGTTGGCTGGGGGTTCCTTCTCCTTTGGCACCTTACCAACCGGCTCGACCGAAGTCAGTGGGTGTATTTCTTAATCCAACTATGCACAGATAAGACACTACTTACTTATCTATCACAATGATTATAACAACAAGGTATGCTTAACACACAACTTATCTTTCAATGGTGCGATTCATGCATAAGGAAACTTGTCATAAGAAAATACATAAACACTTAATCACAATATACATTCCTGCAACTTAAGCACATTCATTGTATACATTCACATAAATCCACATACATTCATGCGGCATAAACACATTCATCCTCTACTCAATGACACAATCTTTAATGTGGAAACCCACCCAAGAAAAACCACAAAGGTGCTCTTCATATGGCATGAGAAATATATGGCACCTTTGATCTGCACACTTAGCAGCAAACTTTGTTCTAGATCTTCTTCTCTTATCAATACAGACTTCTCTCTCCTCTCATGCTCTCTGTTCTTCTTTCACTCGATATTCTCCTACTTGAATCTACTGTTGATCCACACACAACCTGAATCAACTAAACTTCTCTATACTTTTGCACCCTCAGCTGCAGATTACTCAAATATTCTTACAGACACAAAAACCTACTAACTTATTGAGTAAGTAACTAAGCAAGTAGAACAAGTGAGTAAGCAACCAAGAAACCCATCAAACAACAACAAATAAGGCACCCGCACACAGCTTGGGTTCTTCATTTTTATACTCTTACATGTTGCTATCAATTGACTTCATTTAGTTATCCAATAGGATATCATTCCTATTCTCGTGACATTTTTCAGTAGGCACTAACGGCCCAAATTACAAATATGCTTTTATTCCTTACAACATGTGTGATTTCCATTGATTCTAGCCGACTTTGTACCCACGATTTTCCTTGAAGGGTCAATTTCAGTCGTTGCTCCACTAGACATTTACTCTAGCATGCTTCCTTTTGTCTTGGATGATCTTGTCACATCCTCCCCTCCTGTCGCGGCTTCTCTTATGTCGTAGATTCCTCTACGACTACTTGTTACCTTAACTCTTTCTTCCTTATATGCTTATGTTATTCTTTCTCTACTTCTGTCGTAGCTCCTTTTCCTTCCTGTGATCAGACTCTTTACATTCTTGGGAAGAATTTTAACTGAATTATGCCTATATTTCCCTAGGTCCAACAAGCCCCCAGCGCTCACTTGTGTCTCGTCTTGAGCTATGCAAAGCTATTCAACAACTTCTGCATTTGTAGAGACTTTACCTTGAAAATCTTGGAAGATTTTCATTACCTCTTCTGTCTCTCGTCGCACATCTTCTTCTTCCTTCTGCAAGTTTTCAATGAGGTTGAAACTAAGGTGTTCCGATGTTACGATCCATGCATCCTTCACTGCTCGTCGTACCCTCTGATGTGCAGGTTAAATAATGCATGTAATCCTTTCTGCTTTGGTCTGCAACTCTATGACTTTATTTTATTGACACTTTTATTTGCTACTTTCTCCTGCTTAATCAATGCACCCCTCTTACTTTCATCTTCGTGACTGCAACATTCTGCATTGCATAGAATTCATACATCCGCATCTGCGAAAAGTATATTATTATCTGGCCTATACTTTTGTCCATGTCATTGAATTTTGGGGTTCCCAATTCAAGTACTTCAGTACTTGACACTTGCATCCTTATCAGTGGAACTGACATTGTATCTCAGTTTTTCACTCTTTTGAAGTGCCAAGTACATCCTTTGACTCAGTTATCTAGGGTGTATAATCTACTGCAATTATGACCAATCCGGAAATATAAGTATGGGTGTTGTAAACATATTGTTCTTCAATGTGTCCAGACTCTCTTGGAAACTTTCTATCCATTGTAACTTAATAAATTTCTTTAGTATCTTTTCCATCGAAGCAATCACCTTCACATATCCTTTGATAAAATTTCTATAGCATCCTTTGTGTCCCAATGTTGTGCACAATTTTTTAATTGTGGTCAGTGGTGGTATGTCAAAGATGATCACAATTTTAGCAAGATTGACCAACATCCCATAGTGACAGAACACATGGCCCAACAAAATTCCAAATGGGGCGCAAAAGATGCATTTCTTCAAATTTAATGAAATTTGATACTGGAGACAACTTTTTAATGTCATCCTAAGGATCTCAATATGGATCTTAATGAGCCCAAACACTATCCAATCATCGAAGTAGACTTCAAGAAATTTGTAAATAAAATCTTTAAAGGCAGCAACTACTATTCTAGAAAAACTAACAAGAGCATTATTAAGTCCAAAGGGCATTACTGTATACTGAAAACACCCCCACTCCATCGCAAAGGTGGTATTGTGTCAATATTCCTTTGTGATGTGAATATGATGGTATCCAGAGAAACTATCAATGAATGAATAAATCTCCTAACCCCTGACTCTCTCCAGTACCTCATTTGTAAATGGAGTTGGAAATGGTTCATGCAAACAAAAGCGTCATTCAATGTTCTCAAGTCGATGCAAATTCTTTCTTCACCTGTAGCCTTTTTGTCTTGTACTACTATCGATATGATCCATTCTGATTCTTTGACAGGATCTATAATGCTTGCGTCTAGCATTTGGTCCAGCTCTGCTTTAAATTTCTCTTTATATCATGGATTCAATCGATTTGATCGTTCCTTAACAGGTTTCGCATCGGGCCTCAAAGGTATTTTCATATCTCCTATATCTCCAATGATCCCCTTCATCTCCTAAAATTTTGTAGGGAACATATCCAGGAACTCATGCAATAAGTCCGTGATGTTTCCTACAATCTCATCATCCAATAATCTATTATATTGGTGAACTTTGGGTTTTCTGGTGAGCCAATATTAACTTTATTAATTTTGAGTGGACTCAGGAATTGGTCGTTAGAAATACCAAGTCCATCCACACCACATGTACCTTCATATTATGGAATTTTTACGTCAAGCGAGTCATCATCATCAGGCTCTCCCATCACGTTGTATCATTCCATCTAATGGTGGATTATCGCTCTATTATGGTTGAAATTTGTCAATGCGATAAGGACTTCTTTGAATATATTCACTTTCACCACTTGTAATGCAATATCAATGGAAGGGAGGTTATCTGTGAACTCAAACGTATGTGTGAAGATGGTAGCTGACTCCTCCCATTTAAGAGTTCCTTGTCGTAACTCAACTGATGTATATTCCAATTCCTTGGTATCGTGTCTAGTATATGTATGAAGTGATGAACTAACTCTTGTTGTCGATATTCCTGCCATGCTGTGCAACAATACTCAATATGCTCGATAGGATCTGTGAGTCATGTATACTTGCGACCAATATAACTGATCTCTTCTCCAAATCTAATCTCCAATATTCTTCTTCATTGTGTCCATTCGGAGATAGATTGTTTATGGGTATCCCGACATATAGTAGGTGTAGCTTTCAACAAAAAGTCCAAGGCAGAGAATCGTTGTGATTCTATAACCTTCACTTCAAACTCTGATATAAAAGGTGCAAGGTTAGGTAAACCTTTGTATGTAGGTAGGTCACTTGCCTCAACTCCTACCTGTCACACAGACCTTGTGATTCTTGCACATTTCCTTGTAGATACTTAGTGCATCTGATTCTGCCAATTTTCTAATGCTTCACCCAAATCAGATGTACAAGAGCTAATACTCTTCCAACTCATCTTTCCATCAGTTGTTGGATTTATATAATCATCTCCTACATATGTGATATTATAGATATGGTCAAGATAGTCACCTTGTCCTTTATTGTGCATTGATTTGACATATCTTTGTCCTTCTAGTGGATCAATTGGCATGACCACCCCTATATCTAAATCTTCAAATGATAAGATTATTCTCTAAAAAATTATGATGTTCTGGTTGTCTATCACCCAAACAATCCCTGAAAGTGTAGAATATGAGTTTGTATCATCAACAATGTTGATCACTTTGAAATATGCATATGTTCTCAGGCCCTTTACTTCAACAGGTACCTGATTCAGTCAACCAATAGGTAGGACCTTCGACTGATTTGATAGCCTGAGCTGAATGGGAGACCAGTCAAGTCACGATTTTCCCATGCTTTCCCATTTTCGTCTTGTCAAAATATTTACATCAGAGCCCATGTCTAAACTGATGTAATCCATATCACAATCACTTATTTAAGGAGTCATTCTTAACTCGCGACCAATTTTTAATCTCTTCCCAACATGGTGAAGTCTTATGTTTGGTCGCATCTCGTCCATAGTTTCTTCTACTAAAGATGTCAATTCTGCAACAACATCTTTATTATGGATCAACGATAAGTAACTTTTTAAAAATTATTTAAGTTTACTAACCTTTATGATCGGTTGTTTTCGAAATAGTTGCTCGAATATTTCAGGAGTGTCCCTTACTTGTCCTCATGGTATGTGGGGAAGATGTTGACACTTTATTCTTGTTGATGAATTCTGGTCAAACATCCAAGAATATTTCCATTTCTCTCTATATGTCGAACGATACTTTATTTTGTGCTGCAAGTCGCATATGTGGTTGGTCATGCTGTGCATTTTGGTCTGCTCCAGTCACAACACCTCCTCTTGTCACAACAACATTGTTTGCTTCTCTCGGCTCAATAGAAATCATCTGGATGTTATGGTTAGGATTTGAGTTGGGATTCTAGAGAGGAACTAGATTTCCCATATTCTTGGCATTCCACTTAGCAATCAGTTGAGGGAATACCTCAATGGTGTGGTCGATAGCTTTACAATATGAACATGCCTTCATAGGACTCGGACAATCTTGAATGAAGTGTATTGGTTTTCCACAATTGCAGCATATGATTATACCTCTTCCACAACCAAATCCTCCTCCTTATTGTTGTCCTCGGCCCCAAAAAATTCCAGCCCCCCTAGGTTGAGGGTAGTGTTGTTGTGGGGGATACTAGTTTTATTGATATTGGGGTTGCAGATATAGATTTTGTTGATATTGGGTCAGTGGATATTGAGTAGGTGGGTATTGAGCGGGTGGGTATTCAGCTAGAACTCGTTCGAATTGAATTTTCTCATCGTTCTTCATCAAGAAGGTATCCACCGTTTTCTCCTGCAATAGCTGGTATGCTCTACAATATTTCTCATCATGTCCTACAGATTTACAAAATTTACAATACAGAATAGCAGGTGCACTTATAATCCTCTACAAGTACAAGAACTCTTCCAACCGATGACCTAGGGTCTAACATATTGTACACCAAGGCATCCCTTGTGTATTTTCAGGTCTAGTGCTCCTGATGTGACATAGTTCATGAGAGTTGGGAAGTTATCTTTATGGTGTCCATTCATTCTGCTTAATGTCCTAGAGTTGCAGCATAAGGTTAGAAAGTTGTGAGTGAATTTGCATCATTTCTGCACTAATCTCTCCAATCGATGAGGATTCTAAATTCATTGTTATCTCCAGATCTTTTCTTGTGACACAATATTTTGTTGCATCAACGGGATTCAGATGTGTCGCAACAACACTGCAATAAACCATTTGTTGGCATTATGATATGTATTGCGATCATATGGAAACATATCAGATTGTGACGTGGTTGTCATTGATGGAAACACATAAGTTCCAAGCATATGATCCAACAACAAGGAGGATAGATAAGGGTGATTCCATGAAGATGGGTAACACTTTTTGGCCAAATTTGGCGATGAAAACCTGATTTTTTACTCATGTGCTAGATAGAAGCCCTCAAAACGCATATATTCCATGTGAATTTTGACTTGCAGTAAAAAAAACAAATTGTAGAATATTATGTTGGCTTCATAGTGATATTTTTTTTAAAATATTCCGATGTCATTTAATGTGTGAATTTTTGCATTTAACGAACTGTGTGACCTTA
>LPNX011036370.1:76018-104828 GCA_001517045.1 Pseudotsuga menziesii
TCTATGTATTTTTAACTCTGCGGATTTTTCTTTGAGCTGCTTTGAAGTTGCAGTGTGGTTTTCTAAGTATAAGTTTTAGAAGTAATTAATAAATAAATTTCATATGAATGCCAAAATGCGTGTTTGATACCTCAATGGATAGAAGATTTGTTGGTGAATTTATCGGTATCAACTCTGCGTAGTTATGTGCTAGGAATGGCAGGGTTTACACCTCTGCAAGGCACAGTTTGGTGAATTTTTCATGTGTTTGAATGTGGGATAAGTCTGTTTTATTAAGCCCTCGGTCGAGGTATCAACAAACCCTCGACCGAGGGTTTGTAAATCCCTCGACCGAGGGTTTGTTAAACCCTCGATCGAGGTTCCGTTAAGACCTCGATCGAGGTCCTAGTACACTATCTGGTCTAATTCTTTTTCTTTGGGTAAATATGGGATTTAAAAGAAATCCTATACATTCAAATCATTTGACTCAAGCATAGGTCCTACATTCTGTTGCATTCAATATTCTTTCCTGAGCTCCGGTGGTGATGCTAGGTTAGAGTTTCATTGATCGTACTTACATCTCCAAGTATTCTTGCGGTTAATCCTCTGATTAAAAATGCCACATAATTATTTTCTTTGTTGGGGCTCTGTTCCACATAGATTAGTCCTTTATATAACTTCTTTCAAGGTCTTTGGCAATTTCCAGAGGCATAAGGGAATGTCCATATCTAGTTAATTCACCTGTTACAATGCAGGTTCTAGCACCATTTTTTTTAATATGGCATCGACATTCATCAAAGGAAGTGAGTAGTAATCATTAACATAGGTTTTGAAATTCATAGTAGGTTGCATGATCCATATTTATGTGAATAGTATTCATTAACGTATGTTTTTTCAATTCACAATCGATATTTATCAGCCTTTGGTGGCAAACACAGTTTCCTTCCTCTGATTTGTGTCATTTTCTTTCGATGATCTACTCTAGATAATAATTCAAGAACTTTTTCTTCTTCCGTGCATATATTTATCTTTATTTGATTATTTGATCTCTCTGGTAGAGTTGATAACCTTGCATTATGTTTATTCAAGGGCTTTCTTTTCTTCTTTAGAATGGAATTCTGATGCAAAGAAGTGTTTGGAACTACCCTAACTTCATTTTATTGAGTCACAAACGTAGAAAGCACATGATCTTTGACATTACGAACATAATTTTCATGAATATTTTCAAAATATTTTTCACCCTTCAAATTTTCTTTACGGTGGGGGAATAGAAACACCCTTACTTTACTAACCAACCAAGCACCCATTGACAAACTTTGCAGGTTTTGAAATGCAATTTTTTCAAGGAAATTTGTTTCCTGCACAAGAGAGGAATTTCAGGCTTTTATTTCCAACCATTTGAGGCTTATATTTCATCCCTTATAGTTAAAATTTTCTTATAGGTAATAGAAAAATAAATATAGCCCTAAAAAAGTGAGATTTCTTATGTTCGGAGGAATTATATAGCCCTAAAATAGAAGGCACTCTAAGAAAGTATATATGGGGAACCTTCCACCCAATCTTATTTATTCAATGTAATTCTAACTGTAAGCTAGGCTATGAAGCCACTAAGGAAAATGAACCAAGTCACATGCTTCCAACTCACCAAAACCAACCCATTTGCACTCATTAATCGATGATTTCGTTCATTATAAAGCACTTAGAGATCTCATCCAACCATTAAACAACCATGGGACTATGTTGAACTCACCCCCCTACTCAACACAAAGAAGATCTCCCATTTTTCACCTCAACATTTCCTCAAATATACTCTTCCCTTCAAGTGGCCAAAGCATCAAATACACATTGGGTTAAAGTTTCATAACTTGTCTATACTCTATGATCACAACCATCCATCTTTCATTCTAAGTCTACAATTCCTATTTCAAATCACTAATCTTAATCAATTTATATTTATTCATAGTTAATTATAAACAAACCAAATGGAAAAGTGAAATACATGAATGTGAAAGGAAAATAAAGTGAATGATAAATAAGAAAGGATGCACTATGAGCATATCCAATTTAGAAATTGTGCTTCCATAAAATAATTTATGGTATTAATATTAATAGCAATAACAACTTGAGCCTATCTAATATAGAAATTGTGATTCCATAAAATAATTTATGTTATTAATATTAATAACGATAACTACTCATAACAAACCCGATTTTTTTTTATAAATGATTCAAAATACATTCTTAATTAAAAAAAATCAATACTAAAAAAATCAAATAAATAAATAAATAATTAGATAATTGACGTAGCTAAACTATATGCTAACATATTTACATGAAATAAAAGCTACTACAAAACTTTAATTTTTTCTAAACTTCCAAGCTAATAAATTGGTACATAAATTAATTTGGATTAATAATAATTCATAAAAATCACTGACCAATTTTAATTATAATAAATTCATAAAAGAAAACCTTTAATAATCTTTTATCAAATCTTTTTGGTTTAACGTGTCAGCCCGCGTCGATTTCGCCGATTTCATGCTCGATTACAATCGACCTGTCATACTACGGAATTTCTTTATTAAGCGCCACATCATTCGCCACGCCAGTTTCTATGATTTTCTCATGTGTAAATATACTCAGATTAGACGCCCAAATTCCTTCACAGTACTAATTAACTCTTTGAGAACACATTTCATGCGATAAATCCCGTCAAGGACATACACACAAACGCCGCTGGTTGTTCTAATCGATCATCTGAACCCATTGTCGCACGTCATATAATGGATAACATTCATGGGTATTCCTGTTCAATTGATGGCACTGTCGACTTTCTTCGTGGTTATATATACAGTCTATATACTCTTAGATATCTTCGTGGTTATATATACATATAGTCTATATATTCTCAGATATCTCGTTGAAGGATATTCAACAGCGGAGCCGAAGTGGTAGTGACATAATTACAGGCATGTAGTCTAGTTTTCTCTACCTTTTTCTGTAAAAAAAGTTTCAAAAGTTATCAATAAATGTAAATTGTATGTACATCTTTTTAATTCTTGTGAATAAATTTTAAGTTAAATATAAAGTTCTCTGGATTTAGCTAAATTTTTCTGTAAAAGAAGTTTTAAAAGTTATCAATAAATGTAAATTGTATGTATATATTTTTAATTCTTGTGAATTTAGTTTTAAGCTAAATATGAAGTTCTCTGTATTTAGCTAAATATTTAGCCTGTTGCCTGCCATTTAATGGGACCGCAGTGAGCATGTTGCCAATTAGATTGCAAGTAGCAAAATGGTTTTAGTCAAAACTAAGTTCAATGACAATAGTATTCCCGTACATGTATTACCCACCATAGAGCTAGGGTTTGATCCGGCAGTTCTGCTTTTTGCAGCAGAAAGGAGGCATTTTATTTAGAAGGTAATCAAACCAGATACAGAAACCAGAGTGTGAAGCTAGCGCTATTATTCTCACACCTATATACTTAAATATATTTATTTCATACAAAATTTTATTTTAATATTTTTCCTTGTAGTTTTTTATTTTTATTTTTTCAATTAAATTCATTATCTTTTTCTGTTAAAAATCTTCTCAAATTAAGTTTTTAATCAGTTTATTCTTAATGTTATTCTCTATTAAAGTGTGTTGAATTTTCTAAATATTTGTTTAGTAAAGGTACGTAGAACACTGGCTCTTGTATATATTGATTTCCTTGGTTCATCAGCCTAAAGATTTATAAAGTAAACCTTCCATTTAGGTGATGGTCTAATTATATTAAAAATGTACTATTTGAACAATATTTTTTTATTTGTATACATAAACAATATTATTTATATTTGTATATATAGGTATATGTTAGAAGTAAAAGCCACTCAAGACATTGATTAAAATAAATATATATTCATCATAACATTAATGGTAATTAGAGTAATTTATATATTTATATAAAATAAATAATATTTAAATATAAATTTAAGAAAAAAATGGGAATACATATATTTGAAAAAAGACAATCCAAAATAATTAATAGTGAGCATCTGGAGCGCATGTCACTTTCTAGCTAGGCTAAGAAACAAATCTTTCTAGTTCACTTAAATTAACCAATGTTGCACTGTAAAAAATAATATTGGCATTTCTTCCCGTGATCAACCAATTATAACACTCTTCCACTTCCTTTAAGATCTTCCATTTCTCTATTGAGTCATTCATGTCATTGATTTTGTTGAATTTTGATGGAGTCATGTTGAACTTTTGACCGACATTAAATCTCTTGTGAGAGATGTACACAAGGACATATACAAATGCCATTAGTTGTACTTTGTAATAGATCAACTAAACTCGGTGCCATAGGTAATATTCAATATTGAAAAAATTGCATTTCAAAACTTGCAAAGTTTGTCAATGGGTGCTTGGTTGGTTAGTAAAGTAAGGGTGTTTCTATTCCCCCACCGTAAAGAAAATTTGAAGGGTGAAAAATATTTTGAAAATATTCATGAAAATTATGTTCCTAATGTCAAAGATCATTGTGGCTTCTACATTTGTGACTAAATAAAATGAAGTTAGGGTAGTTCCAAACACTTCTTTGCATCAGAATTCCATTCTAAAGAAGAAAAGAAAGCCCTTGAATAAACATAATGCAAGGTTATCAACTCTACCAGAGAGATCAAATAATCAAATAAAGATAAATATATGCACGGAAGAAGAAAATGTTCTTGAATTATTATCTAGAGTAGATCATCGAAAGAAAAGGACACAAATCAGAGGAAGGACACTGTGTTTGCCACCAAAGGCTGATAAATATCGATTGTGAATTGAAAAAACACACATTAATGAATACTATTCACATAAATATGGATCATGCAAGCTACTATGAATTTCAAAACCTATGTTAATGATTACTAGTCACTTCCTTTGATGAATGTTGATGCCATATTAAAAAAAATGGTGCTAGAACCTGCACTGTAACAGGTGAATTAACTAGATATGGACATTCCCTTATGCCTCTGGAAATTGCCAAAGACCTTGAAAGAAGTTATATAAAGAACTAATCTATGTGGAACAGAGCCCCAACAAAGAAAATAATTATGTGGCATTTTTAATCAGAGGATTAACCGCAAGAATACTTGGAGATGTAAGTACGATCAATGAAACTCTAACCTAGCATCACCACCGGAGCTCAAGAAAGAATATTGAATGCAACAGAATGTAGGACCTATGCTTGAGTCAAATGATTTGAATGAAGAGGATTTTTTTTAAATCCCATATTTACCCAAAGAAAAAGAATTAGACCAGATAGTGTACCACTTGGAACCAGAAGGGACTATAGAAAATTCCATAAAAATATATGGAACCAGAAGGAACTATAGAGAATTCCATAAAAATACCAAATATGGAACCAGAAGGGACTATAGAGAATTCCATAAAAATACCAAATATATGTAGCAGTGGATAGTCAATAAGAATATTATTAAGCCCCTTCATATAAGCTAAAGGTATTTTTTAGCTAAACACATGTTTTCATATCCCATGCATTTGTCTATTATAGAACTATTCCCTTCTGCCCCCGTGAAATCTTTTTATAATTTTTTTTACACAAGCACCTCGACCGAGGTCCATTCCTCGACCGAGGGTTAATAAATACCTCGACCGAGGGTTAAGAAATACCTCGGTCGAGGGCTTGTTAAACCCTCGACCGAGGTACGTTTTTCTGTTTTTGTTGAAATGCGCTTGCCAAAAAGTGTTACCCAGGTCCGCGGATTCACCCATAAGCAGAGATCAGAATGGAATCATGCTCTTCGCTCATGTATGCAAGCCTGGATGAATACCTTCAATATAAAAAATCAAGAAGTTGAGACATGATGTCCATTCAATTCATTCGACAGAGATTGCATGATCTAGAGAGTACATTAAAATCATTTGACAAATGTTGGACGAATGAGATTAAAGGAGGAAATATAGATTGACGGTGGGAAAGGATTCACGAAGTGAACCTGTACGGGAGATAAGAGATCCACAAAAGAAAAGTGAAGATCCACAACGTTAAGGTGAGATCCGCATTTGATCGCGCATTGAAGGTTAGGGAGGAGCCCATAAGGAATCGACGAATCTAAGAAGTTGCAGAAGGAAATTGTGGAAGCCCATTTCGAGAAAAGTTGAAGGCATGGCTGCAATCTGCAACCCGATGCAGAAAGAGACTTGTGAAAGGAAAATTGTGGAAGCACAATTTTGGGAAAAGTGGGAAGGTGGATTCGCAATCCATAATCCACAAACCAATTGCGGAAAGGACCATTGCGGGTGCATGATTGTGGAAGTCAGTTTTTGGGAAAACTAGGAATTGCATACCCACAACCTGCAATCCACAATTGCGGAAAGGAGCTTGCGGAAAGTTGTATTGCAGAAAGGTTGTCGTAGAAACTAAGTTGCAGAAAGATTGAGTTGCGGAAATACTAAGGTTGCGGAAGCAAGCCTGTAGAAAGTTGTATTGTGGAAAGATATTCCACGGGATAGAAGATGCGGAAACTCAATTGCGGAAACTTAATTGTGGAATTTCAAGGACCCCCAGAATACAAAGGAAATTCAGTTCGAGCAGTTATTAAATCAAGAACCTGGCAGAAGATGGTTAAAGAAGTTTAGAGTGCTTATCAATTGGGTTCCTTACCTTCCATGAGTCATTTAAGGATTTTTTGATTAATTATGAAACTGAAAATCAGGCATACGAATAGGCACAGGGAATAAATATTAGTAAGCCGAAAACAGGGAGTAGAGAAATGTGTGATGTGCGCTGAAATGGGGAGAATACACAGAATAGAGACAGTGAAGGGAGCCAAGTTTGAATGAGCAGAAGCAGAATTAGATCAGAGAATGTAACAGAGTTGGTAAGCATAGCTATATCTGGTTTTCAACATATTGTACTGAACAAAGTTTAAATCTATGGAATAAGGGTGGTAGGGTGGTGCTAGGGAAGACTTGTAGCATTCTGTGTGCAAGTTGGAGCTTGTAGAAGTCTAGTGGGTGCTAGAAAACCAAGAGAGTTGGTGCTCTCCACAAGTTGTTGCGTGTAAAACAGAGTTTGTAGCCTCACTTAAGTTGGTGCTCAAAGAAAGTTAATTTATAATAAAATAATTTTCTCTTAATGAGTTTCCTCAGAAATATCTATCTCTGTCCCCATCATAGGTGTGATTGATAACAATTACTTATGTTTTATATTTGTTGCATTATCATGGCTATAAATCTGTGAACAATAATAAAGTTTTAAAAGGTAAAAAATTGTTTAAGCTTAGGAATAACTAATTCAACCTCCCCCCCTTCTCATTTATTCAAATAATCTCAACAATTGGTATCAGAGTGGGTTCCTTTTATTTGAAGGTAGATCTATAAGCTTAAACATGACAAGTCATTAAGGGACTTTAACCAATAAGGTTCCTCTGTTTGATGGAACAATTTTTTCCTTCTGGAAGGTTAGAATGAGAACATATCTAATGTCCTTAGGTGCTGATGTTTGGGATGTAGTAGACATTGGATATGTAAATCCAGTTGTGCTCGCCTCCAAAGATGATAAATTGGAATTTATTTTTAACGCAAAGGACATGAAAACTATCCTAAGTGGTTTTGCAGAAGATGAGTTTATTAAGGTGATGCTTCTTGAATCTGCAAAAGAGATGCAGGACACACTTATAAGTAGTTATGAAGGAAATGAGAAATTAAAAGACCAAATTGCAGGCATATAGATTGAAATTTGAATAGTTAAAGATGAATGAGGATGATACTGTTAGTAAATATTTCTTAAGAGTAGAAGAAACCATGAACGCTATGAAAGGTCTTGGTGAAAAGATTGAGGACGCACCCTTAGTTCAGAAAATTTTGAGATATTTTTCTGATAGATTTAATCCCAAAGTTTCTGCAATAGAAGAATTAAATGATCTTAAAACTTTGCCTATTGACTTATGATGATAAAGAGAACTAGAACTACACATTCAAAAATTACAATAAAGAGGCTAAATATAAAAAGAAAAGCTTGTGTGCAAATGATGTTGATTCCTCAGAAGAGATAGAAAGTGATTCATCTTGTGAAGATAAAGTGAATATATTTATGCTTATAGCCATAGAAGATTTTGAAAATGAATATACATGAAGTGACCTGAGTGATGAAGAAGCTATGGTTGATATGGAGGGTGAACTAATCAGTGCTCTGGAAGAGATTGATAATATGAAAAGAATGGTACAAACCCAAGTGAAGATCTTGCTCTGTTAAAATTAGAATTAGAAGAGGAAAATAAAATAGAAGATATTCTAAAACAACAATTAAGAGAGAGAAAATGAGATGTGAAGCATTGGAAGAAGAAGTAGCGACAACTAGAAAAGAATTGGATAAATTTCAAGCTTTGTATCACCAAAATATGTCAAGTATTAAAGCTTTAGAAGAACTGAAAAACATTCTGAGTAAGCAAAGACCTCCATTGTTAAAAACAGGTCTCGTCTATGAAGAAGGTTCGAGTAGCAATCACTCAGAAAACAAGAAATCAGATAAGTTGAGTAAAATTCAAAGCATCAAACAACCAGAATATGAACATACCTTGCAAACAAAATAGAATGAAAATGAAACAAGCATCAAAATCGGGAACTTTGATCAGAAAGATCAATGAAGTTTTGCTCAGGAACAAAGCCAACAAAATATGAGGCAATGAATTCCAAGAAGACAACCAAGATTCATGTACCAAGGTTTTTTCCATGGCTACTGTTATTATTGTTCTAATTTTGGCCATATATTTGAAAATTGTTCATTTAACTTTAGAAGTATGCAACTGAGGATTCCAAATAACGATGAACTATTGCCACATAGACCAAGACCATCACCGAGTAACCAACAACTTCATACAACACAATTTACAACTGAAATAAGAACTCACAATAGACATACCAACCCTTTTGATCTATTGTACAATGAGCCAGGATGTTATATTTGTCATAATTATGGACACAAAGCCTTAGAATATCACCTGAAGAATTATAGACCAGATTCGAGAATGAACTACTCAGCTGAAAATGTTAAAGTTTGGAAGAAGAAAGAAAGCAATGAGTGTGGATTAGTACTTTCTGCTCAAAAGAAAATGGACCCCTCGTATATTGACAATGGATGCTCCAAGCACATGACTGGTGATAAAAGTAATTTTATGTCTCTAAGTGAAACTAAATAAGGAAATGTGACCTTTGGAAATGATGCTCCAGGGAAAATCAAGGGAAAAGGAATGGTAGGTTTGAGTAATGGCAAAGGGAAATCTCAAGATGTGTTGTTTGTAAATGGTCCGAAACCTAATCTCCTTAGTGTCAGTAAAGTCTATGAAAGAGGGCATGAATTTGTTTTCACTTCTAGAGATTGTAAAATAAAATATGTACCCTCTGGACAATTAGTTGAAAAAGGCATAAGAACCAAAAACAATGTCTATGTTTTTAAAGAAGAAAAAGAAGAATGTCATTTAATAAAGTATGATGAAATATGGCTATGGAATAGGAGACTCAGACACCTAAAATTTGATCACATAATCAAGCTTAGAAACAATGAAGCAGTAAAATATCTTCCAAAAATATCAAAGCCATATGGCTCTGTGTGTAAATCTTGTCAAATGGGAAAGGTGACTTGCATGCAGTTTAAATCTAATAATTTCACATCAATGGGCAAGCCTCTTCAGTTAGCGCATATGGATTTGTGTGGACCATCAAGTAAGGTGTTAGATTTTTAACATTTAAGCTAGCATTATATTAGGATCTTTAACTGAGAGAATAACAAGCATAGCAATCAAACACAAGAGACAATGAACATAGTGTTTTTACTGGAGGAAACCATAAATGGAGAAAACCCTGCAAATTCCTTAGAGATAGATTCAACACCAAAAGTAAAACCCCAAAATAGTAAGATGATCTCCCGATAGCAGTAGCCTCTTTCTTTCTAGCCCCAGCAACTTCTTCTCCCTCAGCTATGTGCTACAACTGAGTGTGAGTGAGTGTGTGATAAATAGAGAGGATCACTCTCTATTTATACTAATTCTTGACTTGACAATAAATCACTAGGGCTGACTTCACTAGGTGAGTCTAACAACCCTAGGGCCCCGCAACTGCTGGGACTTTAACCCTTGATCAATAGGATGGTTACCCATAACGACTTGATATGACTTGTTTACATTATAGAAACTCCTAATTGGAACATCCGGGAATGACATGACTCAATTACATTACAAACACTTCCTAGAATAAACATTGGGGTATAATACATAAGAAATACAAGTGAATACATTCTAAAGTTACAATTACATCAACACTCCCTCTTAACTAGGAAGGTATTCTCTCGACACAATTTGTCAGCACGAGTCTTCTTCTCTGTATCATCTGGATCATCATCGAGTCCTCGTCATCTTCAAGTCATCTTCATCTAGATCTAGATCATCACTGGATCTGGATCATCATCACTGGATCTGGATCATCACTGGATCTGGATCATCTCTGGTTTTGGAACATCTTTGTTGGATCATCATCATGGGTGCTATCTCTTGATTCTTCTCATCAAAGGAATTTCTACAGAGCCAGCCCTTTTTCATGTTGGTTGTAGGCCTAGCCTCCATGTAGGTATTTTCTAGCACTTATATTTGACCCTAAGTTAGAATGGCCTGCCTAACACTTACATCTGATCATGTAGGAACCAATCCTATAATCATATCAGAAAGGCACGCCCAGCACTCACATTTGACCATGTGGGAACACATCCCACAACCCTGTCAGAAAGGCCCAGAACTCACATCTGACAACCAATGTCAGAAAGGCCCAGCACTTACATCCGACCATGCGAGGAACCAATCCTACCTACATGTCAAAAGGGCTTTGCACTTACATCTGATCATGTAGGAACCAATCCTACAATCATCTCAGAATGGCTCTGCACTTACATCTGATCATATAGGAACCAATCCTACAATCGCCTTAGAATGGCTCTGCACTTACATCTGATCATGTAGGAACCAATCCTACAGTCACATCAGAATGGCTTTGCACTTACATTTGATCATTTATGAACCAATCCTATAGTCACATTAGAATGGCCCTCAGTCCCAGACTGAGTATTCCTTGTAACTGACCAGGTGCCTCCATTCCAAGAATTGCATTCAGCACTTATATTTGATCATGTAGGAACCAATCCTACAGTCACATCAGAATGGCTCAACACTCATTTATCACATGCGAGGAACCACTCCTCTCATCATGACAGAATGGCTCAGCCCTTACATCTGACCATGGAAGGAACCAATCCTCTCACCATGTCAGAATGGCTCACTGACTCATCACTTCCCTTTGGAGGGAACCTCGATTTGGAGAACACCAAGCTTCTCCCTAAAGTACTCAAAATTCACTCTAGCCAATGGATTTGTCAACACATCAGCTATATGTTCATCCATTACAACATACTAGAGCTTCACTGCTCCTTTCTACACCATATCCCTGATATAGTGATACTTGATCTTGATATGCTTCGACTTGTCATGGAACACTGGGTTCTTCGACAACTTCACACAACTATGGTTGTTGCAATATATACAAGTAGCATCCAACTGGAGATCAAATAAATCAGATAGTAGTTTCCTCAGCCATACTGCCTCACAACTAGTTGAACAAGCTGCGACATACTCTGCTTCAGCTGTACTCAGTTCCACACAGGATTTCTTCCTCCTCAACCAAGAGATCACACCTGATCCCATACTAAAGCAACACCCTCAAGTGCTCTTCCTATCGATGGAACTACCTTCCCAATATGAATCAACATAACCCTCCAGGTTAATCTTCTGATTTGCCTCATACTTGAGCTCATAATCAACTGTATCCCTCAAGTATATCAGAATATGCTTTGCAACAATAAAGTGAACATGTCTTGGATCTATCAGGAACTGGCTCAAGGTGTTCACAACAAAGCAAATATCTGGTCTCATGTTCATCAGGTACATCAAGGACCCAATCATCTGACAATACATCGTAGTATCAATCGCTTTTGATGAAGCATCACTCAATAGCTTCAGCTTCGATGCCATAGGTGTGGTCATGGTGTTGCAGTCCATTATCCCAAACCTCTTCAGGATCTCTACTGCATGCTTCCCTTGTCCAAGGAAGATTCCATCCGCATTCTGCCACACCTCCATGCCTCAAAAATAGTGCATCATACCCAAGTCCTTCATTTCAAACTCGGCAGCAAGCTTCCTCTTCGTATCAGCAATCAACCCATCCATACCTGTTACAAATAGATCATTTACATATAGTAGGAGTATCACTGGGTTGCCATCTTCAACCTTGTAGTAAAGGTTGGAATCTGCTTTACTTTTGGTAAATCCCAAAATGGATATAAAGCCATCAATTCTATCGTACCATGTCCTGGGTGCCTGTTTCAAACTGTACAGGGATTTCTTCAATCTACACACATGAGACTCCCTGTCATGTGTCTCAAAACCAAGTGGCTGCTCTACATACACTTCCTCTTCCACTACACCATTCAAGAAAGCAGTCTTGACATCCATTTGGTGTATCTTCCATTTCATCACTGCATCCAGAGCAAGTACTGATCTAATGGAAGTGTATCTGGCTACAGGTGCAAAAGTTTCTTCATAATCTATTCCTTCTTTCTGTGAGAAGCCACAAGCCACGAATCTTGCTTTATATTTCTCTACGCTGCCATTTGCAGCATGCTTGATCTTGTAGATCCATTTGAAAGTTACAATAGACTTCCCTTCTGGTCTTGGGACAACATCCCGAACATCATTCTTCATGATCGATTGATACTCTTCGATCATAGCATCCTTCTATTCTTTCCTTTCTGCCTCTTCTTCATAGTTGGAAGGTTCTTTATTGATAAAGTCACATATTAAAGCTACATACCTAGAGCAGGACCTGGTCCTCTTTCTTTCTCTGTGATTTTCTTCTGGAGTCCCATATCTTTCTGCACCTTAGATAGCTTCTCGTACCCAAGCAGGTTTCCTCTTGTAAGGATTTTTCTCCTGAGGTGGATCTACAGGTTCTTAAGGTTCTTCAAATTCTTGATCTTCTTCTTGAGTTTCTTCATTCATGGTTGTGTCATGAATTCTGGGTGCTTCTGTTTCTTCAGGATCTTCAGCAGGTCTCTTTCTAGATTTGTTGTAAGCTGAGTCTTCATCAAATGTTACGTCCCTGTTTATGTCAATATTCTTGAATCTTGGGAAGTATATTCTGTAAGCCTTCGAACTTTCAGAGTATCCCACAAATATACCCTTCTTTCCTGAAGGATCTAACTTTGTCCTCTTTTCTTTTGGAATGTGTATGTACACTGGAAAGCCGAATATTCTGAGATGGCTAAATTTTGGTTTCTTGCCGAAAAAGGATTCTTCAGATGTCTTGTTCTTGAGTACTCTATGTGGAGTACGGTTCTGTACATACACCATTGTTCTGGAAGCTTCTTCCCATAGATGCATGGGAAGATCTTGATCATGTAGCATTTCTCTTGCAGCTTCCATGATAGTTCTATTCTTCCTTTCTGCAATCCCATTCTGTTGTGGATTATATGGAGTGGATAACTCCCTCTTAATCCCTGAATCTTTGTATAAATCTTTGAATTCATTTGATGTGAATTCTCCACCATTATTTGATTGAAAGGTATTGATCTTCCTTTTTGTGTGGTTCTCGATCAAGGATTTGAATTCCTTAAACTTGCTGAAAACTTCATCTTTGTTCTTCATAAAGTATATCCATGTCTTCCTAGAAAAATCATCAATAAAAGAAACATAGAATACATACCTGCTTAAAGAACTGGATGACATTGGACCGCATCCATCGGAGTGAATGATTTCCAAGATTCCTTTTGCTTTGCTTTCACTACTTGGAAATGTCTTCTTTGTGTTCTTTCCTTTTGCACATCCTTGGCAGACTCCATCATGTTTTGACTGTATTTCTAGAAGTCCTTCAATAGCTTTTCTTACAAGTGGTAGTGCTCTGTAATGCACATGTGCAAGCCTTCTATGCCAAATTTCATTTGGCTCTAATGTGTCATGGACCAAAGCTTGTTCTGGATGGCCCTTCAATTTGTATAATCCTCCTTCTTGTTCTCCAATTACTATTGCATCATCAATAGTCTTTCCTCTTGGCCACATGAGGACTTGGCCATCTACAAATGTAACCCTCATGCCTTTTGCATCTAGTGTCGATATGGAGAGAAGATTCTTCTTTAGTCCTGGTACAAAAAAGACATCCTTCATTTTCATAGACTTTCCAGAGTCTAGCTTGTAGGAGGATTCACCACTACCTTTTATGGGATATTGGTAGTCATCCCCAAGTTTCACCTTATAGGGTGAATTATGTTCGAATAGTTTCTCAAAGGATTCCTTGAATCCTGTCATGTGTTTGGAAACCCCACTATCAATAAGCCAATCTTTGCTTCCATGTGTGACAGTTCCCGCAAGAGCGGAGATTAGAATATATTCTTCATCACTTGAAGAGTCTTCACTTTCTTGTTTTACCCTCTTTCTGGGAGGATCATAATCCTCAGCAGTGTGAGAATGATGTCTTCTTTTGGAGTTCTTCTTATTCTTAGATCCACTCTTATTCATGGGACAATTTCTAGCAAAGTGTCCTCTTTCATCACATGTATAACATCTGAGTTTGGATGGATCATTCTTCACAAAATTATCTTTCTGATGAGAATGTTTACCTTGGCGATGATGATTTTCCCTTCTGCCTTTCTTGGAGTGTACTGTGAAAGCTTGACATTCACTTCCCTTCTTTTCTTCTTGAGCTGATATTCGAGCTTCTTCTTGTGAGCATTCTTCCCACAGTCTACTGAACTTTATTAGCTTCTTCCTAGCATAGATTCCTTGGATGAAAGAATCCCATGATCTAGGGAGACCATTCAAGGTTGTCATCACAATTTATACATTCTCCACTTCTTCATCTACTGCTTCAAGTTGTTCTTTGATCTAGGAGACCCTTGTAAAGTATAACTTTATGGTATCCTCATTCTGGATCTTTACATTCTTCAACTGGCTCCTCAAAGTCATCTTCCGGTTTATGTTCTTCCCTTCAAACAGTTTGGTTAGGGCATCAAACATAGCTTTAGGTGCTTGAGGGAGGACACCTGTGGTATGAGGTGATCCTTGATTGAATCAACAATAATCCTTTTATCCATAACCAACTTCTTCTTATGTAAGGCCTTAGCCTCATCTTCCTTTGGAACTGGAACCTCCTCATTGATGTAGGAGTCCAACTCATTTTCTTCCAGGACTAGGGAGATCCTATACTTACAGGCTTGGAAGTTATCAACACCCTCAAACTTTTCATCAAGCTTGGTATGATGAGACATCTTAATTGAGAACCTCAAATGGAAATAAAAAAGATTTAGATCTTACCAGGTCAAGATGTCGGATTTGGATTTGGAGCTGAATTTCTGTGGTGCTGGTTCAGGAGCAAATTAGGGTTTGAATTTCCTAGAGTTCTATCCAACCAAATTCTTTGATCTTGATCTCTAAACTTCGATTTTGAGGAGGAGATCAATCTAGGCCTAGGCTCACTCAAAAATTCCACTTCTATGGAAAGCCCTAATTTTCGGTAGCAGTGTCAGGTTCAAAACTGAAAAAGCTAAGAATCAGATTATGTTTCGATAGAAAGATGTGCCCTAGGAAGGAGAGTTAGCCCAACCTTCTTTTGCTGAAAATCTGTGGAGAGAGATCCAAAAAGTAGGAAGCCCTAGTTCCTGCAGCTGCATAATGTCTTCTTCTCAGGGTAGCTCTGATACCATGTTAGATTTTTAACATTTAAGCTAGCATTATATTAGGATCTTTAACTGAGAGAATAACAAGCACAACAATCAAACACAAGAGACAATGAACATAGTGTTTTTCCTCAGGGAAACCATAAATGGAGAAAACTCTGCAACTTCCTCAGAGATAGAATCAGCACCAAATGTAAAACCCCAAAACAGTAAGATGATCTCCTGACAGCAGTAGCCTCTTTCTTTCTAGCCCCAGCAACTTCTTCTCCCTCATCTATGCTCTACAACTGAGTGTGAGTGAGTGTGTGATAAATAGAGAGGCCCACTCTCTATTTATACTAATTCTCAACTTGACAATAACTCACTAGGGTCGACTTCACTAGGTGAGTCTAACAACCCTAGGGCCCCGCAACTGTGGGGACTTTAACCCTTGATCAATAGGTGGGTTACCCACAACGACTTGACATGACTTGTTTACATTATAGAAACTCCCGATCGAAACATCGGGGCATGGCATGACTCAATTACATTACAAACACTTCCTGGAATAAACATCGGGGTACAATACATAAGAAATACAAGTGAATACATTTCGAAGTTACAATTACATCAACATAAGGAAGGAACATGAAGAGAAATATAATTGATGTTGGTCATTGATGATTACTCTAGACTCACATGGGTTTCCTTTATGAAGGGAAAATATGAAGCATTTGAAAAGCTCAAATTATTTAAGGCTCTGACTAAGAATCAGATAGGTAAAAGGCTGAAGGAAATAAGGTCTGGTAGAGGAGGAGAATTTAGTTCAGAAGACTTCAAAGAGTTTTGTAATAAGCATGGAATAAAAAGAGAGTATACTATTGGGACTCCACAACAGAACGAAGTAGTTAAGAGACAAAAGTATCAGTTTAGCAGATGGCGATCTCAATGATGAATGGAAAAAATATTGCTCAGACATATTGGGTAGAGGCAATTCACACAACTGTCCATATTCTTAATAAATCTCATCTAATCCCAAACAACGATAAGACTTCTTATGAACTGTGGTTTGGAAGACCTGCTTCTATTAAATATTTTAAAGTCTTTGGAAGTAAATGCTATATTAAAAATAATGATGAACATCTTGGCAAATATTATGATAGGGCTGATGAAGGTATTTTCCTAGGATATGCCAAAAATAGTAAAGGATACATATGTTATAATAAAAGGTTGCATAAATTGGTTGATTGTATTGACATTAAAATCGATGAAGGAATTCCTGTGATTGATAGTTAGATAAGCAGTATTGAATAAAATACAGAGGATACAGTTGAAATTGAGGAAGAATAGGTCCAATAATTATAAAAGGAAGATTCAGTGTCAAATGATGAAAGTACAAACATTCAGGTAGAGTCAAAACAACAGACATAAACAAAAGAACCTTTCAGAATTGTTAAAAAGAATCATCTTGAAAATCAGATAATTGGTGACAAAGATAAAGGAGTTTAGACAAGAAGGAAATTGATTAAAGCTTCAAAACAATCTCAGGTCACTTTTCTATCTATGATTGAACCTAATAATTTTGAAGAATCCGGTGAGGATGAAGACTGGATTAGAGCCATGAATGGATAACTTGATCATATTGAGAAGAATAATAGTTGGGAATTTTTCCCTAGACCTGCAAATAAGAATGTAATAGGCTCCAAATGGGTGTTTAAAAATAAGATGAATGAACAAGGACAAATTGTGAGGAATAAATCATGACTATTCTGTAAGGAGTATGCACAAGTTGAGGGACAAGATTTTGATGAAACCTTTGCACCAGTGGAAATATTGGAATCCATCAGAATTTTTCTTTCCTATGCATAAGAAATTCAAAGTGTATCATATGGATGTTAAGTCAACATTTCTCAATGGAAATCTAGAAGAAGAAATCTATCTGGAGCAACCTGAAGGATTCCAACAAACAGATAATCCTAACTATGTCTGCAAATTGAAAAAGGCACTATATGGATTGAAACAAGCACTTAGAGCCTGGTATTATAGATTGGATAAGTATCTATAGTAAAAAGGATTCAAGAAAGGTACCGTTGACAGTAATTTGTACATCAAATATGAAGGTGATGACTTATTAGTTGTTTTGGTTTATGTGGATGACAATATTTTTGGATGTACTAATTATTCTTCTGTTCAATGGTTTTGTAATGCTATGCATTCTTTGTTCGAGATGTCAATGATAGGAGAATTTTCATTCTTCCTTGGTCTCCACATTATTCAGAGATCTGAAATATTATTTCTCTTCGCATGAGAAGTATTTGAAGGAGATGTTGAAAATATTTCAGATGGAATATGCTTCATTTGTTAGTAAGCCTATGGTTGTTGGCAGTAAGCTTAGCAAGGATGATCCCTCACCTGATGTTGATCAAAGAACATATCGATCAATGATGTGTAGTCTTTTGTACATCACAACATCTCGTCCTGATATAATGCAAGTTGTTGGAATGGTAGGTATATTTCAGTTTGCTCCTAAGAAAAGTAATTTGGTGGCTATTAAGAGGATATTCAAATATTTGAAGGGCACAATGACTTATGGTCTTTGGTATCCTATAAATCAGAATCTTCATTTAACCACATATTCATATGCTAATTGGGAAAATTGTTTGGATGAAAGAAAGAGCACAAGTGGAGGTGCATTCTTCTTGGGTGATTCTTTAGTTGCATGGTCAAGTAAGAAGAAAGGCTCAATATATTTATCTACTATAGAAGATGAATACATTTCTACTGCCACTTGCAGTACACAAGTACTCTGGATGATCCAGACACTGGCATATTTGGAGGTAAAATATGTTGATCCCATTCCTCTCCATTTTGATAATACTAGTTCCATTAGTGTTTCAAAGAATCCAATCCTTCATTCCAAAACTAAGTAAACACCAATAAAGTATCACTTCGTAAGGGAGCAGGTCACAAACATACTGGTTCAATTGAATTTCATTCCTTCTACATAGCAAATTGTTGATATCTTTACTAAACCTTTACCAAAGACACAGTTTTAGTACCTACACCAGAAGTTGGGTATCATATCTTATTCCAAATAACTTTTTCACTTTGATAGGGGGAGTTGTGTTATAGAGTCTTCTTTGACATTGTTGTCAAAGGGGGAGAATTTTTTGTTGTTATAGATGATAAGAAGTCAGTGATTACATGTTCAAAATGAATCTAGAATTTGAAGGTTTCAATCAATGCCAAAGGGGGATACTGTTGGAATTATGATAGGTATTACGATTATATGAAAACATATGAGATTGTGATGTGGTTGTCATTGATGGAAACACATAAGTTCCAATGGTATGATCCAACAACAAGGAGGATAGAAAAGCAAAGATAATAATGTAATTAGGCTCTCCACTCGTGTATGCAAGCCTGGATGAATACCTTCAATATTGAAAATCAAGAAGCTGAGACATGAAGTCCATTCAATTCATTTGACAGAGATTGGATGATCCTGAAAGTACATTCAATTCATTCAAAAAAGATTGGACGAACCATATTAAAGGAGGAAAGATGGATCAATGGTGTGAAAGGATTCACGAAGTGAACATGTATGGGAGATAAGCGATTTGCAAAAGAAAAGTGAAGATACACAAAGTTAAGGTGAGATCCTCATTTGATTGTAGATCGAAGTTCAGGAAGGAGCCCACAAGAAATTGACAGCTCTTAGAAGTTGCAGAAATAGATTTGTGGAAGAAAATTATGGAAGCCCATTTCGGGAAAAGCTGAAGGCACGTCTGCTATCCAAAACCCGACTGTGGAAAGAGACTTGCAGAAGGAAAAATGCGGAAGCCCAATTTTAGGAAAAGTGGGAAGGTGGATCCACAATCCAATTGCGGAAAGGACCATTGCAACAGCATGATTGCGGAAGTCAGTTTTTGGGAAAACTGGGAATTGAATACCCACAACCCACAATCTGCAATTGAGGAAAGGAGCTTCCGAAAAGTTGTATTGCATAAAGGAGCTTGCGAAAAGGTTTTGTGGAAACTAAGTTGTGAAAACTCAATGGGGGAAATATTGAGTTTTGGAAAGACTAAGGTTGCAGAAGCAAGCTTGTAGAAAGTTGTATTGTGGAAAGATAGCCTACGGGACAGAAGTTGTAGAAACTCAATTGCAGAAACTTAATTACAGAATTTGAAGGACCCCAAAATACAAAGGAAATTTGGTTCGAGCAGTTATGAATTCAAGAACCTAGCGACAGATGATTAAAGAAGTTTAGAATGCTTATCGATTAGGTTCCTTGCCTGCCATGAGTCATTGAGTGATTTTTTGATCAATAATGATACTGAAAGTCAGGCATACAAACAGGTCTAGGGAATAAATCATAAACATGTAGCAGAGAAATGTGTGATGTGCGCTGAAATGGGGAGAATACACAGAACAAAGACAATGAAGGGAGCCAAGTTTGAATGAGAAGAAGCAGAAGTAGATCAGAGAATGTAACATAGTTGGTAAGCATAGCTATATATTGTTTTCAGCATATTGTATTGAACAAAGTTTAACTCTATGTAATAAGGGTGGTAGGGTGGTGCTAGCGAATACTTGTAGTCTTCTATGTGCAATTTGGATCTTGTACAAGTATAGTGGGTGCTATAAAATCAGGAGAGTTGGTGCTCTCCACAAGTTGTTGCTTGTAAAATAGAGGTTGCAACCTCACTTGAGTTGGTGCTCAAAGAAAGTTAATTTATAATAAAATAATTTTATCTTAATGAGTTTCCTCATGCATATCTATCTATGTCCCCATCACATGTATGATTGATAATAATTACTTATGTTTTATATTTGTTGCATTATCATGGCTGTAAATATGTGAACAGTAATAAAGTTTTAAAAGGTCAAAAATTGTTTACGCTTAGGAATAATTGATTCAACCCCCCCTCTCAGTTATTCAAATAATATCAACACCATTCCTTGTGTTACACATCTGACATATGAAAGCTTAATTTGGCCATCAATGTTTTCACTTTTTGGTCAAAATCCCAGACCGACTCTTTGGGTAATTGCTTGATTTCTTTAATTTTTGTGATGCACTGTGTCTCATATTTCAGATTTTTAAACTCATCTATTAATCCCACTTGAATTTGGTCGAGTGTTTTTTATGCAACTTCCACTGGAACTCTATAAAACTTCATGTACCAGTCTAGCGCATGACCTCTCAGGGTTGTGATCATCTACGCTTGCTTTATCGCTTCATGTTGAACCTGTTGCATAGTCCATACGGATTCATATAGAAACCAATGTTGTTTTAGGTCTTCTAAACCATTTCCATTAAATATAGGTGACTTAATATCATTTTTAGCCATTATATTGTCTCATGTTACACTCGAACAAATTTTTTGACTAGTCGGACTCCCTTGTCCATTATTCACAACTTTAGTATTACTTGTATTTACAAAACCAATGGGAGACGAGTTTCTATATCTTGCCTCCAATGTTGTGCACGAGGTTGTAGGTGTATCATACTCGTTCTCTGTATCTGGAGATTCTGTTTCTTCTTCCTCTCTGTTGGATATCGCCTGATATTCCTATTCTTTATTGCAAGAACCTTCGTCAATATGTGACGCTAGTCCGTACTCTTCTCCTCTGGTCGTACTGCAACTTCCTCTCCTTGTCATGGTTTTTATTCTCTTTCCCGACTGAAATAGTTTTCCACTCCTTAAACGTCCACCTTCTAGTTCAATACCAATATCAACATGAAACATCTTAGCTTATTTTGATCCATTTTTTGTGCACTTATTCTATGACATATCCCAATCTTCTTGCACAAAATCCTTCTAACAATCAGACTCCATTCTCAAGATTTCTTTTTTGCATACAAGCATCTTTATCCAAATTTTCAAAGATGTCAAGTATCTTCTTGTGGCCCATGGAAAATTTTTATTTCTGCCTCACTGTATGAGGTTATTGTGTCAACAACAAGCTCAATATTGTATCCCTCCAAAATACTATCTACCCAAAAATCAACAGCCCTCGACATAGGGTTTCTAGTACTTTTCAGTCGTTGAATCAACTGGGAATTCCACTCCGTCGGTTCCCCTCCTTGGAAATTATTTCTTCAGGTTGCTAACTTTGACAACTATTCATATAACATAATAGGGAACTCAGAAAAGAAAATATGATGGATATCCATATAAAGGTATTGATCCAACCACCTCGTCGAATTTAACCATGATCCTTTACTTTCTTCTTGTGCAAACTCTAATGCTTTAAAATCCAACTAGTCTTGGATTTCTGGCATTGTCAGATGCCAAAACATGTCCCTCACCAAAATGATTCATGATCCTAGCAACAAAATGATTTGCTTGCATTTCTTCCCTCTTCAGCCCAGATTCATACCTTTTTTCATGCGCAACAAAGCCCAAGATATCGAATGAATAGAGAAAGGATTAGTTGGCAGCACCTGTGACACAGATGCAATCTCACCTGAGACATCTCTTATGGGTAACTGCCAGGACTAGGTTTCTGCAGTTGGGTGGAGGTTTCTTCTCCTTGGGCACCTTACCAACCCGCTCGACCAAAGCTGGTGGGTTTATTGCTTAATTCGACTATGAGCAGATAAGACACTACTTAACTTATATGTCACAATGATTATAACATCAAGGTATTATTAACAAACAATTCATCCATAGTTGGTGTGATTCATGCATAAGGAAACTCGTCATAAGCAAATACCTAAACACTTAATCACAATATACATTCCTGTGACTTAAACACATTCATCATATACATTCATATACATTCACATAAATTCATATACATTCATGTGAAATAAAGACATTCATCCTTTACTCAATGACACAGTCTTTGACGTGGAAACCCATCCAGGAAAAACCACAAAGGTTCTCTTCATCTGGCATGATAAATATATGGCACCTTTGGTCTATACACTTAAATATAGACTCTATTCTAGATATTCTTCTCTTATCTATACATACTTCTCTCTCCTCTCATGCTATCTGATCTTCTCCTACTTGACTCTACAGTTGATTCGCACACAACTTGGATCAAATACTCCTCTCTATACTTCTGTGCACTCAGGTGCAGATTACTCAACTCTTCTTACAGACACAAAAACATACTAAATGACTAAGTAAGTAACTAAGCAAGTAGAACAAGTAAGTAAGAAACCAAGCAACCCATCAAACAACAACCAACAAGCCACCCGCACACTTCTTGGGCTCTTCATTTTTATAGACTCTTACATGTCGCTATCATTCGACTTCATGCAGATAGCCAACATGCTCTCATTTCTATTCTAGTGACATTTGTCAGTAGGCACTAACGACCCAAATTACAAAGATGCTTTTATTCCTTACATCACATGTGACTTCCACTGATTCTAGCCGACCTCGTACCCATGATCTTCCTTGAATTGTCATTTTCAAAAGTTGTGCCACTTCACGTTTCCTCTAGAATGGTTCCTTCCATCGCAGCTAATCTCGTTGAATCCTTCCCTCCTATTGTGGCTTCTCTTCTGTCGCGACTTCTCTTTTGTCAAAACTTATTTTCTGTCACGACTTCTCTTCTATCGGGACTTCCTCTATGAGTACTTCTTTCCTTAACTATTTATTCCTTATCTTCTTCTGCTCTTCTTTCTCTACTTCTGTCACAACTCCTTTTCCTTCCTGCAAATAGACTCTTTACCTTCTTGGGAAGAATTCTAACTGAATTCTGCCTATCTTTCCCTAGGGCCAACAATTATCTAAGCACACTTAAGTGCACTTATACTTATACCTAATCTTCACATAATTATTTTCCTAAATGACGAAATTAGGTAACTAATACAATTACTCAATCTAGCTAATATCCCCTCCTTAGAATTTAACATAAAAGTCTAATTATTATTTACAAAATATATAGTCCATCTCTCAATGTGAATTATTCTTGAATTATAATTTTGGATGTATAATATAAACTTTAAATGCCTTATATACAATTATAATCTCGACCCCATAGTATAAAGACTTTCTTTAAAAATAACAATTATTGCACCGAGAGGCGGTCTACAACCCAGTATGAGGGAGATCTTGTAATGTTATGTGGAAGATCTTGTAATCTTTGTCGATATTATGTTGTAACGTTTGTTACAAAAAAAATAAAAATAAAAATTTAATTATCTACCAAAATAAATGTCAGCCACAAAAACAACCTAATATGGGGGAGATGTTGTAATGTTCCTACCTAAAAAAAAATAGAAAATTAAAGATTTAATTATCCGCCAAAAAAATGTCGATCAGAAAAA
The DNA here is from genome assembly GCA_001517045.1 of Pseudotsuga menziesii. Taxonomy (NCBI): domain Eukaryota; kingdom Viridiplantae; phylum Streptophyta; class Pinopsida; order Pinales; family Pinaceae; genus Pseudotsuga; species Pseudotsuga menziesii. The sequence continues at coordinate 100,034 of LPNX011036370.1, forward strand.
CAAAATGTTACTACCTAACAAAATAATAAAAAATAAAAAATTGAATTATCCACAAAAAAATTGTTATCCTTGTCCTAAAAAACCCATGGTTTTATTGTACATGGTTTAGAGGGCCTTGCAAATGGTTTTAAAACCATGTGCAACGCCTCCTAAACAACTCATGGTTTTATTGTACATGGTTTAGGAGGGCCTTGCAAATGGTTTTAAGACGATGTACAAGGCCTCCTACACAACCCATGTTTTTAGGAGGGCTTTGCACATGGTTTTAAAACCATGTTTGGGGGAAATGTTGTAATGTTAGTTCCTAACAAAATAAAAAAATAATAAAAAATATTATATGTCGACCATAAATAATATTAAATATTAATAATAAAAATATTATATGTCGACCATAAATAATATTAAATATTAATAAAAAAATATTATATGTCGACCTTAAATAAAAAGATATGTCTTTTGGTTTTAATCAAATCAATAACTCCTTGAGTGCAGTATTCAATAATAGGTTTGCACCTCAAGATATTTGTTCCCTCTCGATGCTTGATAGAGCCTAGGATTTGGATCTATGCTGGTATTAATCCCAATATGGGATCCACTAATCCTTTGAATATATATTATTTCCATAAATTGTATTAAACATTTTATAACTTTTATTAGTCGACACCATATATTTATATTGAATGACTTGGCCATGTTAGTTTTTTTTATGGATCGATACCATATGTTTATACAATGAAAGGATTCATTGCAAAATCTATGGGGTATATGTTTAGCATGAAGCAGTAGCCATTACACAACTTTTTAAATTAAGATTGTCTTCGTGGCAAGTTCTCATATGCTCATGCTATGAGTTAGTCAGCACAGAATTAACCACGCAATTCCACCATAGTGGCTTGGTGCCAAAAATAAGAACCAATGTGGCCGACAAATTGAATATCATACTAAGCCCCATATATATATATACTCTTTCACTCCCCTAAAGATGATTGGTTAGAATACACCCATTTCTCTTTGAACTTTAATAAGTAATTCTACTATTATTTTTTGATACATGCTTAAAGTTATAATCTCTTATAAGTTATTATTTGTGATGAGTTATTGGTTTCATTTTTTTTCTAGAAAAAACAACTATACTTTATTGAAGTATAAAACAGGTGGTACATAGAGAAAAATAAAATTGGTCCAAAGAAAGACTCATAGTCTGAATGAAGCAAAGCAATAAGCCAAAGGAGGAATAAAAATCCAAATCCTAAAATAAGAAACCATAGTCCAGCCCAAAGGCGAAATTATCTAGCACAAAAGGCAACACTGCCCCAAAAAACCAGCCACTAGGCTTGAACCAAAGCTCAAGGCAAGAACATATGACAACTCCCTTTAGAAGAAAGGGAGCCACAATGCCAAAGATGAAAGAAAAAAGACCCCTCCACCACCAGCAAAGCTTTCTTTGAGAGACTGTCTGCCATATTATTTTGCTCTCAATAAATATGAGCAAAGGAGATACAATTGAAACTACGAATCAACAATGGAGTCTGCTTCAACCAAGTGGAAAGGTGCAAGAAGTTGATATCGTGAGCCTCTGCAGCCCAATCCTGCTATAACCTTCGAATATCCATAAGCCAAGATACATCAAGACCAAGACTGTGTGAAAAATGAAGGAGGAGCCAAAAGGAGATAATTTCTCCCTTTGTATTAGTGCCTGAACTACATCTCATCGAAAGCTTGTAGTATATATCTTTATCCAAAATTAGGATGGCCCCAACCCCACATAAAAAAGAATCATGTTGTGATGAAACATCAAAGAACCCCAGCAAATGATCCAAGGGGAAATCCACAACAGTTTTTATGAAAGAATGACTTGTAGATCCAAAGATATTCTTAGTAGAGAATTCTTTAAAGGCAAAAATAGCCTTATAGCATATAGAAATAACACTACCCTAAAAATTTTCAAAAATCCGCTCATTTCTACCTTTCCACAATTCCCATATGATGAAACAAGGCAAAGTACTCCAATGAGGGGCCTTTTCTTTCCAAGAAAGAAAACAATTAGTTAACGTCTCCCCAAACCAGTCCGAAGGATAGTTTAAGAATCACACCACCTTCTTCCAAACATATATTGAAAAGGGACATGTAACAAATAGATGATAATTAGATTCGTTAGTCATGCCACAAACAAGACAGATGCTAGGACCGATCATACCTCTCTTAGATAGGTTGTCCCATGATGAGAGGTGATTCTCTAGTGCAATCCAACATAAGATAACTATTCTGAAAGGCATATGTCAGGACCAAATAGCATACCACCATTTCCAATCCACATCCACCTCCTTTGTAAGACACTGATATGCTAACTGCGTTGAAAGTTCACTTGAGCCTTTTCCATATGTCCACTTGAGTTCACCATAGGTGTCATAAAGATTTATAGATCCATTTTGCAGACCAATGATATATTCTGACCATTCCAGTCCCAACCTACCATAAAGCCCCAGATGTTGAGCTGTGAGCCAACCCCATGAAAATCCAACACGAGGCAAGTACGTTGATGTGTGATTAAGGAATAAGTAACCATTTGAGTGCAAGAAAAAAACAGGTCCCCTGAAAGCTTGATTTTTTTGGATCGCCCACAATAGGATCCTCCCCCAGACAAATTGATCTACCAGAGCCAGGAACCCATGCTAACCAATTTTCGACCAGCTCAAATGCATTAATGACCCCTTAACAAAAAAATGGAGACACATTTCTGATATTTTTTATTACTCTAAATCCATTGAGTCAGACAGAGCCTTTTAAAATATTTATCCTGAAGAACTTTGGTCCACATACTACCACCGATGATGGATAACTAGAGGCTCCTCGCCCTTGGGTCTAGAGAGAATTTGAATAGTTTTTTCAAAGCCCAAGCACTTTTATCTTTGGGCTAGCTAAAATTTCCCATTTGACGAAGTGGAATTTTTACTCTTTTTGGTTACCAACCCAAATAAAATCAAACATCATTATTCAAAAATTGCGTTAAGAATGGACCTTAGAACTTTGCTGAGAGATAACCAATAAACCGCTAGATTTTCTAAAATGGATTTTACCAGAATCATCTTGCCACCAAGAGAAAACCAGCGCCAAATCCAATGTTTAATTCTTTTCTCAAAGCATTTCAAGAGCCAAAGAAAATCACCTACTTTGTAGCCATTTGTCTTGATAAAATAACCAAGGTATCTCGTACCATTTGTTAAAGGGGACACCTGAACATGAAACAGACTACTAAACTCAGAAGAAACAAATAGGATGGTTTCATTCTCCAAAAGTAAATTTTTATGTGGATTTATGGCCAACCGTGACACATTACCGAAGTGGGGTATCAACACATGATAGTGAGACCATTCATCATAAGATACCACCCCAAATATCATAATATCATCGACAAAACATCAAGTGAGAAATTGAAATACTTTTCCCAAACTTTATACCACTGATAATGTTCTTCGAGCATGCTTTCTTGATCATCCTACTGAAACCTTCCCTAACCATAATAAGATAGGTGGCACATAGAGAACAAAATTGGTCCAAAGAGAGACCTATAGTCCGAATGGAGCAAAGCGATAGGCCAAAGGAGGATCAAAAAGCCAAAGCATGAAATAAGAAACCATAGTCTATCCTGATGGAGAAATTATCTAGCACAAAAAGAAACACTGCCCCCAAAACACCATCCACCAGGTTCGAACCAAAGCTCAAGTCGAGAAAATCTGAGAACTCCCTTCAGAAGAAAGGGAGCCATAATGCCAAATTCAAAATAAAAAAGACCCCTCCACTGTTAGCAAAGCTTTCTTTGAGAGACTATCCGCCATATGATTTTTCTCTTAATAAATATGAGAAAAGGGGATACAATTGAAACTACGAATCAACAACCGAGTTTGCTTCAACCAAGCTGAAAGGTGCAGGATATTAATACCGTGAGCCTCTGCAACCTAATAAGTTATAACCTTAGAATATCCATAAACCAAGATATCATCAAGACCAAGACTTAGTGAAAAGTGAAGGAGGAGCCACAAGGAGAGAAGTTCTCCCTTTGTATTAGTTCCCGAACTGTGTCTCATCTAGAGCTGATAGTATATATCTTTATCCAAAATGAGGATGGCCCTAGCCCCACATTGCAAGGAATCTTGTTGTGATGAACCATCAAAGAACCCGAACAAACGATCTGAGGGGAAATTCACAATAGAAATTATAAAAGAAGGACTTGTAGATCTAGAGATATTCTCAGTAGAGAATTATTTAAAGGCAACAATACCCTTATAGCATATAGAAATAACACTACCCTAAAAATTTTCAAAAATATGCTCATTCCTACTTTTCCACAATTCCCATATGATGAAACAAGGCAAAGTTGTCCAATGAGGGGCCTTTTATTTCCAAGAAAGAAAAAAACCTGCTAACGTCTCCCCAGACCTGTTCGAAGGATAGTTTAAGAACTGCAAGACCTTCTTCCAACCAAATATTGAAAAGGGACATGTAACAAATAGATGATAAATAGATTCATCAATTGTGCCACAAACAAGATAGATGATATGACCGATGATACCTCTCTTGGATAGGTTTCCCCACGATAAGAGGCATTTCTCCAACTCAAGCCAACATAAGATAGCTATTCTAAAAGGCAACTGCCAAGTCCAAATATCATACCACCATTTCCAATCCATAGCCACCTTGTAGAAATTCAGGCCTGCAGTAGATTAATTTCACTCACAGCAATTAACAATTGATCATACAAATTATCAACAATGGAGACTGAATATGGAGCTGTAAC
>LPNX011036370.1:105406-175597 GCA_001517045.1 Pseudotsuga menziesii
TAGAGTCATATCCCAGTACAATAGATGGTCCTTTCGACATATCCAGTGAGGAGAAGGCCTCCCTAGTCGAAACCATGTGTCTTGAAGCTCCAGAATCTATGATAAAACTAGGTGAGCTTGATGTGCCAGCAACTAGAGCATGAACTCTCTCTCTGTCATCAGAACTTAATCCTCCTTCTCTCTTCTTTGAGCCTTCTAGAAGGGAGATTCCATTCTTCTCCAACAGTTGAGTTAACATATCTATCTGCTTTTTCATACAAGAGCTTTCAGTATGATTGCCCTTATTGCAGTATGAGCACTTGTTCATACACCTTTGTTTTTCTTCTTCTGGGTATTTTTCTTGGGACCTTGTTGATCCTCTGGAGACTGCTTCTTGTCTCTTCCTTTCTCAGGTGACTTTTTAGCTTTCTTCTTACTGTTTGAATCCACCTTCGAATCTCCAGCAACCAGAGCTTGGTCTTTGGAAGGTTTGATGGTGCCCATCATCACCAGCTTGTCTTGTTCCTGTGTGAGAGATTCCATGAAATCTGCAAGGCTAGGCATCTTCCAGGTTCGAGCTGTGAGTTTTGTGGCATAGAAGGTCGAAACAAAGACTGAATAGTCAGGCCCTAGCTTCGAGAGGATGGACAATACGAGCTGCTCATCTTTCTTTTCAATACCACACTGTTTCAGCTGCTAAACTAGTGCTTTGAACTTGGAGAAATATAGCTGCAGGGATTCAAAATTACTGGGACTCAGGGAGATCAATTCATTTTCGATCTGGTGTCCCCTCATCTCATCTGTCTTTCCAAAGAGTTCAGAAAGTTTCTCCCATACTTGATTCGGTGAAGTCAATCCATCGAGATGGAAAAGGAGGTCTCGGGAAATACTAAGACATAGGAGGCCATAGGCCTCATCTCTCCGATTGTGCCATTTGATCTTCTCTGCAGCAGCATTTGGCTCTGCTTCTGTAGCCATAGTCACCCTGTAGAGGCCTTTCACTCTCAACAAGATCTCCATCTCTGCTTTCCATTCAAAAAAGTCGAAGGGAGTGAGGATAGTTTTCTGTGACTCCATAGCTTTAGAAAATCTGTCCCGGCTATCAGTAGAAGGCTCCCAGTCTTGATGTCGAACCTGCAAAACAATTTTTGGAGGAGAGTAACAACCTACAATGGCTCTGATACCATGTAGAAATTCAGGCCTGCAGTAGATTAATTTCACTCACAGCAATTAACAATTGATCATGCAAATTATCAACAATGGAGACTGAATATGGAGCTGTAACAAAAAATTATATTAACTGAGTGTACAATAGCCAACCCTGTAATAACATAGGCTGCTGAATATATAGAATACATGAGCAAATCGAATGCATAAGGAAGCATCCAAATCTAGCATAAAGCAGGCTTACCCAAAATAGGCAAATCCCCCATAGGTGTAAAAAGCTGATCCCAAATCTATCAAGGACCCCACGAATTAGCAAGTGCGCATGGGCAAGCTAAAGAGTGGTCAAATGGCATCTCATACATGATTTTGCATGGAGGAAAGAGTAGAGGATGAAAGGGGAATAAAATAGGTTCACCTCACCTAGTCTAGCTTTCCTTATGTGCTTTAAAAACTGGAAAAGCAGTCAACAAAGAAGAAAAAGTAGAAGGGCGCCTAGGAGGCCAGGAATAAAGAAGATTTGATTCCCAGGACTTTCCAAAGCGCTCCATGAGTCAATAATGGCAAGTTTGACCTCTATGGATAGGCAATTGACAACTTGCACATGGTGGGACTCATGGACTAGGCAAATAAGACAAAATAAATGAAATAATGTCTAAGTGGGTAAATACTATGGGTTGATTATTCTAACACACCTCCTCTACCAAACACTGATATGCTAACTAAGTCGAAAGTTCACCCGAGGCTTTGTCATATGTCCACTTGAGTTCATCACAGGTGTCATCGAGAGTTATAGATCCCTTTTGTAGACCAATGATATATTCTGACCATTCCAGTCCCAACCTACCATAAATCCCCAGGTGTCGAGCTATGAGGCAACCCTGTGATAATCCAACACTAGGAGAGTACGTAGATGCGTGATTGAGGTAGAAGTAACCATTCAAGTGCAGAAAAAAATTAGGTCCCCTGAAAGCTTGATTTTTTTTGAACTGCCCACAATAGGATCCTCCCCCAAACAAATTGATCTAATGGATCCAGGAACCCATGCTAACCAATTTTTTGCCAACTCAAATGCATCAATGAGTCCTGACCAAAAAATTGAGACACCTTTCTGAGATTTTTTATTACTTTGAATCCAGTGAGTTAGAGAGATATTTTTAAAATATCTATCCCGAAGAACTTTGGTCCACATACTACCATCGATGATGGCTAACTAGAAGCTCCTCACCCTTAGGGCTAGAGAGAATTTGAACAGGTTTTTTGAAGCTCAACCACCTTCATCTTTGGGGATAGCTAAAATTTCCCATTTGACCAAGTGGAATTTATACTCTTTTTGGTTACCATCCCAAGCAAAATCTAACATCATCCTTCGAATTGCATTAAGAATGGACCTCTAAGCTTTGTTGAGAGATAACCAATAAAGTGCTAGATTTTCTAAAACAGATTTTACCATAAACATCCTGCCACCAAGAGATAAACAACGCCAACTCTAATGTCTAATTATTTTCTTAAAGCGTTTCAAGAGCCAAATCCAATCACCTGCTATGTATCCATTTGGCTTGATAAAATAATCATGGTATCTTGTACCATCTATTAAAGGGGACACCCGAACATGAAAAATACTGCTAATCTCAGAAGCAACAGATAAGCTGGGTTCATTCTCCAAAAGCAAGGATTTATGCGGATTTATGGCCAACCCTGACACATTACAGAAGTGGGATATCAACACATGATAATGAGACCATTCCTCATAAGAGGTTTCCCCAAGTATCATAATATCATCGATAAACAACAAGTGTGAAACCGAAAGAATTTTCCCAAACTTTATACCAATGATAACGTTCTTCGAGCATGCTGTCTTGATCATCCTACTGAGACCTTCCATAAAAAAAATAAAGAGTAAGAGTGATAAGGGGAATCCTTGTCATAACCCACTAGAGACGGAGAAGAAGAGCGTAGGTGCCCCATTGACAAGAACAACATATGAAACCGAAGAAACACACCCCATAATCCAGTTCATAGCCTTGTATGGAAGACCAATCTGGATTAATAGAAGCTGAAGGAAGCCCCGATGAACAAAATCACATGCTTTCTACATATCTAGCTAGAGAGCAAAGGCTTTCAGTTTCCTTTTGTGAACACTATGAAATACTTCCTGAGCTACCCCAATAGATTCCAAGATCTACCTATTTTCCAAAAAGTCGAATTGTTTAGGAGAGATACAACCTAAAAGGATAGGCTTGAGGCGAACAATAATGACCTTTGCAATTAGTTTGTATACAAAATTGCATAGCGAGATAGGCTGAAAGTCCCCCAAGTCCTTAGGAGTAGATTTTTTTGGGATCAAAGCAAGGAAGGTTGAGTTAATAGCTCCAGAAATAGACCCATTATTTCTAGATTCTTCCACTGCATTAAGTATATCCCCTCCCATAAAGTACAAACATATAAGAAAAAGTTCCATGGTCCATTCATCTAGACCAGGGATTTTGATCTCGCTGAGGCTTGTACAGCCAGTTTTAATTCATTCATTTGAACAGGAAAAAAGAACTCAACACCTTCCTCCTTTGAAAAAAAATATAGGGAATTCTTTAATCACATGAATCTGATCTCTAACGAGAATATGGATGCCCACATTAAAGTGGCCCTTAAAATGTGCAAAACCCAAACTTTTAAGCTCCTCTTTTTCAGAGATCGGCTGACCTATCTCATTTTTTACGTCGGTGCTCAACAAATTTATGGAAAAACTTTGTGTTTTTATCATCCACCTCCAACCAAGCGATCTTTCTCTTCAGCCTATATTTTTCATCAGATATCTGCATAATCCTTTGTTTATCTTGATCAAGTTTAGTCAAAGAAGCCATCTCCGACTCCAGAAAGATACCACTACTAGACTTTTCATTAATAAGAACAATTTCCTTTTCAATTGAGAGTAACTCCTTTTTTGCCAAAGTCAATTTATATATTTCCCAGTTAATCACTTCCCCTTTTAACAAAGAGAGTTTCTTCATTTATAATTCCATAGGACACAAAATAGAATCTGAGAAGGAAGACCATACCTACTCCACGAGATCAATAAATCCTGGCTCCTTCAGACAACCATGATTGAATTTGAACGGGATCTTGTCATGAACACCCTGAAACTCAATATGACAAATGATAGGATAATGATCCGAAAATCTATTTGATTCCACCCATGACCTGTATTTGTCCATTTTATCAATCAACAACATACTAATAAGGAATCTGTTCAGTCGTTTAGCGATCCTTTCGACACCTACCCGACCATTTCGCTAGGTAGGACTAAGAGGAATAGGCTCTACATCTACCAATTCAGCCATTTCAAATAAACCAGAAAAGAAGGAGCTGAGAGGGTTAAGTTTGGCTCTCTGACCCTAAACCTCATTAGCATACCATGTGAATTTTAAATCCCCAGTTATTATTAAATTATGAAGTTTAAATTTCCCTTCATCCACAATATTGTTCCAAAACCGTTCCTTTGAAAGATAAGGACCATAAATGTTCAGAAGGTTGATGTCCTCCGAGAACACAAAAATCTGGCCAGATAAAAGTATCCCTGCAGAGATAGAGAATGCCTTCAGTTTCAGCTTTCTAGGATCCCACACAGCCAAAAGGATCCCTGATAGTCCCACAACATCGATAGTGAACACCACCCAATCCTTTTTGATACCCAAGAAAAAATTGCTCGCTTTAACCCTCGAAACCATAGTCTCTTGTACGAAAATAACATCAAGCTTAATTCTAGCCATAAACCTATGAAGGGAAGTTCATTTAGAGAGACCCCTCACTCCCCTAATATTAATGGAGGCACAATAAAATTTTTAACCTTGGCTAGGGATTTAATGCCTCTAAGCGCCCTGAATTCAGAAGAAGGAGAAGAAAGGCCAGATAAGATAGGATGACCAGTAGATTTAACACAATTTTTTTATCTTCCTTGCACTTCTCATTTTGATAGGGGGGAATTCTTTTTTCAACCCTCCATTAATAGCACCAATCATATTTTTTTAGTGAGGGGAATTCAAAGGACCAAAATGGGGGATTTGAGAAGGCTCCAAATTTTCTAGAGAGCTAAAAAGAAAGGGAGGTCCAGTGCTAGCAAACCCTAAGAAAGTTTGCAGGGGAACGTTTTTCAAAGTGTCCCAGTATGTGCAACCGGGCTGATCAGTGGGGGACAGACAAGGTAAGGGGGAACCCACTAAAGGGGAGGGATCCTCATAACAAATTACGACCCTCGAAATGTATCCTAAATAAGGAATGGATTAGAAGTTAATTAAAATTTAATTAGTGTAGCTAATCACTTAAGGGAATTCCATCGAAAGTATTTTTAGACTGCATGTGAGCCCATGTGAGGTAAACTGGTGTGGTTAATGATTTGCATGGATAACGATGTGTGGTTAGGTAAAAATTTTGAATTTTTCATGCGTGGTAGTAACCTCCATCAGTAGATGCCCATTTTTGACCCATTTCAATTTTAACCAGAACCTCCATCAACGGATTTTTTGACCCATTTCGATTTTACCCAGAACCTCCATTAGCGGATGCCCATTTCGATTTTACCCAAAGCCTCCATTAAGGGATTTTTTGACCCATTTCGATTGTACCCAGAACCTCCATCAACATATTTTTTGACCCATTTTGATTTTACCCAAAACCTCCATCAGTGGATTTTTTGACCCATTTCGATTTTACCCAGAACCTCTGATCAAACTAGGTCGTCTGCCATGCTTGACCTCACTCACAAGACCTATAAGATAACCTCGTGAACAAACCAGGTCCCTTCTTGAGGAAAAATAGCAAGATAACCCTGTGAACCATAGGTTGGTGGATCCCCTACATAAAAAAGAATCATTGATCAAATCAGATCGGATGCGATTCCAGATCAAACCAATTCGGATTGCATGGAAATTTTTTGAACAAAGGGTATAATGTTTTTTCAGATATGGTTGTATTTCTATTCAGGATTCATTTAATGAATGTAATGGCTGAAAATGCTTTTTTTTCATTTATATATTTTTATAAGGCTTGTATCATTTATTTTTTAATTTTTGTTGTACAATTTTAGATCACATGGGACGTGATTCCAGATCAAACCAGATCAGATTGCATCGAAATTTTCTGACCAAAGACAATGTATGATGGTGCAGGATAAGTTTGCCACTATCATTTGTATTTCTATTTGAGATTCTTCATTTTTATATTTTTATAAGGTTTGTAACATTCCTTTTCTAATTTCCATTGTACATTTTTTTTTCTAACCAGTCTGGCTATAACAGTTATTTACTAGATACTGTATATGCACAGTATTCAATTTTACCTCTAGTTTTTTTATGCAGAAATCTTATAGGACTCGGAATATTTTATTTTATTGTGTATGCAATGCCATAACCCTGGTTACAAGAAAAAAATAAATTAATGGTTCTTACCAAAGGTTAGTGCAGCATTTATATTGTGCCTATAGAGATAGATTGTTTTTTTCACTGTTTATTTCCAATTCAGAGATCCCTGTGTAACCTATGTGGCCCCTTTGGGCATCTTGTCATGATTACAGATTATAAATTTAATCATGTTCAGTACAGACCCTAATCCATTTCCATGTAAAGAATGGAAGTCGTTGCCTCTAGAAGTTGTGGAAGAAGCATTCTGAATACTTGTAGAAGAGGATGCTATAAGAGAAAAACAATGACAAATGAAGAAAAAATGATCTAAACAATGAAGGAAGTCACGTCAATTATGTAAAATTGTTAAAAATGATTGTTGGAGTGATGATGAAATAGAGACCAACGGTAATGATGCTCAGGTCCAGCTTAACAATATGCAAATACCTTATCAACTCCGTTGTCGCTCATCTATGCAGTGTGTTAGGGGAAAAGATCCAAACTTCGATACTATTGCCCTTCTTAAAGAAGAAAGTGGTTTAGAAGAGATCGTTCTCTGGAAAGTTATTGATGAGTCCCATATAAGAAATGTAGAGTTGAAAAACTTGGATTCTTATGAGAATGATCCAATTCTTTACACTATTGGTACTAGTGGCACATGGAAACGTAGTATAGATGATGTTTTTCCCTCTCTAATGGTGTATGCAGATGATAGTGGAAAACTTATGTTGCACCATCCTTCATTATTTGAAATAAATTCAGAGTTATCTTCAAGGTCATATGAATATCGTTCCACTGCAGTCATCAAGCGAGGGTTTTACATGGGATCTAGGTCAGATGTGACTCCCTTATTGGGAGATGATCGTTTTATCAAGATTGGAAGAAAGAAATTCATTCAAATGGATGGGCTTCTGGTGCACATCACAAATCCATTTGATTTTACCATAAAGGCAGACATGTATGTTTGTATTTATTATGAAAATTTTCCTGGTGTTTCCGAAGAAGAGTCATTGAAAATTCCATATCCTTTGGAAGTGTTGAATTGTTTAGTAGATGTTTCTACTGGTGGAACATTCAGTTGGGTAAGAATTTTTGAATGTGAGTTGGATGTTATTGGTAAAGGCCACCATATTCCCCAAGGTGTTAATGTACATCCACATGAGGTGTTCTATACAAAACAAGGTTTATTGATATCAATTGAAATCATTGATGGTGAGTATACATGTATCTTTTAATTCATATTTTTCAGTTTATATCACAATTTGTTTTCACCCAGAAAAAACCCAATTTCTTGCTATTCATGTTTATGAATCAAAGAAAAATTACAGAAAACATAAGGTGCATAAGTTCCAAATAAAACTACCAGCTAGACTCTGTAGAGACTCTTTGTAATAGTCATTAGTTGTATGTTCTACTGGATAAAATAGATTCCACATCAAATCATCAGTACATATTGATCACTATGCCTTATTGACTGAGACAAACGAATATTAAAGGTTGGAAATGTACTAAACTAGGTAGAGTGCACATATGTAAAAGTCTTCAGATAGTATCTAATGCACAAATGACTATATACTAATTACAATGGATAGAACCTTTATCCACTAATGTAGAATCCAGAAATTCCTCGAAATAAAGTGTACCCTCTTCCAGACCAATAGTTTTCTTTGATAGAAAAGTTGCCTATGTGTCGAGTTCCTTGTGAATATGAAAAAAATATAAATACTGAAAATTACTCCCAAAATTTGTTAATCTTTGTTTCTACTGTTCCAGATTTGTAACCTGTAAAATTGATTTCCATGCCAACTAGTCGAAGATGCATTTTGAATCTCCACAAACCTGAAGTAATGTGATCCTTTTAAATTTAGCAAAGAATAGTAAATCCCAGCTGGCTATCAGTTCAACTCTAGTGTTTGATCCTATGCCACAACCTAACCAAACACGAAAAAACTGATTGCCTAGGAATTTGATATAAATACCTCCCCCACATTCACCGAGTTGTGCAACTAATGTTATATTTATAGTAACTAATGCTATATTTATAGTAACTAATGTTATTTTTATTTTTATTGCATGCATTGTTGATGTTTTATTTACTGTGAGATCTATCAAAAGGTGGGGCAAGAGCACTCGAAAGGGATAATCTTTTTTCTTTTTCTTTTTATTGCTATGAAAGATGATAAGCACACCACTTTCCAACTTCTTGCAACAAAGGGTCATGATGAAGTTGTGACTGCTAGATTAGCCGCCTCTACATAATATGGAACTCACAATGCATTACCATCATGTATTGGAGTATTGCAGCCACATCGAATCCATTGTCACAATATCCATGTTCTTTCCTACAAAGTTTTCAACCACATAAGGTCTCGTAACATGATATGTAGTGAATCTTTTGTGGAAATTCCTTGTTCAGATAAAAGTTTGATGGTTAATTTTGAGCTTATTGCAATGCATGCCGTACCTTCTGGGATTGTGAAGAAAAACAATTCACTAGAGTTCACCATAGAAAGCTATGCGAATCTCAAGGAGGCTATTTTCTATACATGGTCAACCTTTCCTGATAGATATTAGCCATCTTCAGGCTCAAGCAATGATATTCAACCCGTTGGAAAATGGAGAGTGGGACCAACATTTAGATTTCGATTTCATTATTTGTTTAATATCCTACAGCCTCGTGTGAAGGTGCACTTTTCATGGGATTCACACCAATGGGATTCTATCCATCATTGTTATGGATTGGGGATGAGGACTAGTGCAACCCATTTGGAGATGTAAACATTATACCTATCATAAATATGGTGAATTCTGTATGAGAGATCTATGGTGTAATATCTATGGTGAAATGTTTGAACTTTGTAATTTGAAGTTTTTATAAGTAAATATAAATCTGAATCTGGGGAAATCCAAATAGTCTTCTTTGTGTGCTTGCTAAGATTGTTAGTGATTCAGTCCTGACTGTGTACTCTGATTTTGTAGCCTTGTAGTATTATCTGTTGATCCTGCAGGGCTGCATCACATGACATATTGATGTTGTGTTATCAATGGTTTTTGTTTTCCAAGGAAAAAATCTTTATCTTTGAGATTTCAAAGTTTGAAATCAGAATATACATTTTTTAGCCTGTGGGATCTTGAAAAGATACATATGTTCCGTCTTCAAACTATCCTAATAGCTATTTATCCTAGTCTTCCATAATCAACAAAATATTTGGTGAATTATGTATGACAGATTTGTGGTGTAACATGTATGGTGAAATATGTTTTTTTTTTCCCAGGAAAAAAATCATACTTTTCAATTCAGAGCAGAAATATCATACATTCTATATCATTATCTCCTTTACTGCCTTAGTAAAGATTATCTTTTTTAGTAACTGATAGATAACATTTAGCCTAGTTACCATTTTGGCTTCCAAGCCTAAATATGTCAACAAGGATCACTGACCAAAGTATAGATAATCAGCCTTTTAGTTGCAGAGTAGGTTACTGAAAGAGGTTTTTGTCAATAATTATTATGCATTCCTAGCTTGCATTTTTATGCTTATGGCTGGCATTTTACACCAAGTGTCCATAACAATAAAAAAGGTTAAAATTGCACCTTTCATAGATCGATTGTGAGCATACCAGGTTAGGTTATATAAAATTAACACAAGGATAGTATTCTCAATATATCTAGCCATCCAATTTCCATAACTATTTACTATAAACATTTAATAGGAGGGTTTGGCTTGCATTTTTATTAATCTAGGTGGATATTTCATAAATACAAGACAACCATGTAGTGTTTATGCACAACATGCACTTTTTGAACCCAAATTGAAAAAATAAATGTATAATAATGTGGAAAATAGTAAAACATACAATTTCCAACTAAAATCACTCTAAATTACCCAATACTTAGGGCTCCGCAGGCGTTTTTTTAATCTGGGTAAAATTGGGCTGAAAACATAAAAGTTGTCATTTTGTCAATTTACCTCTATACAAATTAAACATAATTTTAAAAAACTGAAAGAGGCTTTTGTCAAAAATATATCTATATTCAACCCCATGGTGTTAGTTTCAACTGATTACAATTGTACGGGTGCATTTTCCTAAGCCCAGTTTTGAATATTTACACATTGTTTTTTACGTAACAACTTGGACTTTCATTCATTAATTTTGAATTTGTCCAAGATACTTGCAATTTTAGTCATTCATGTTCAATTTGACTGCTATACATTCCTAGCTTGCATTTTTATGCTTATGGCTGGCATTTTACACCAAGTGTCCATAACAGTAAAAAAATGATTAAAATTGCACCTTTCATAGGTCGACTGTGAGCATACGAGGTTAGGTTATATAAAATTAACACAAGGATAGTCTTCTCAATATATCTAGCCATCCAATTTCCAAAACCATTTACTATAAATATTTAATAGGAGGGTTTGGCTTGCATTTTTATTAATGTAGGTGGATATTTCATAAATACAAGACAACCATGTAGTGTTTTTGCACAACATGCACTGTCTTAACCCAAATTGAAAAAATAAATGTATAATAATGTGGAAAATAGTAAAACATACCATTTCCAACTAAAATCACTAAAAAATACCCAATACTTAGGGCTGGGCGGGCACTTTTCTGATCTGGGTAAAACTGGGTTGAAAACACAAAAGTTGTCATTTTGTCAATTTAACTCCGGACAAATGAAACATAATTTTAAAAAACTGAAAGAGGCTTTTGCCAAAAATATATCTATCTTCAACCCCATGGTGTTAGTTTCAACTGATGACAATTGTACGAACTGTGACGTGCATTTTCCTAAGCCCATTTTTGAATATTTACACACTGTTTTATACGCAACAAATTAGAATTTCAGTCATTTTTTTTAATAGTCGTTCAATTTAACTACTATGCGTTCCTAGCTTGCATTTTTATGCTTATGGCTTGCATTTTACACCAAGTGTCCATAACAGTAAAAAAAGGTTAAAATTGCACCTTTCATAGGTCGACTGTGAGCATACGAGGTTAGGTTATATAAAATTAACACAATGATAGTCTTCTAAATATATCTACCCATCCAATTTCCAAAACCATTTACTATAAACATTTAATAGCAGGGTTTGGCTTGCATTTTTATTAATGTTGGTGGATATTTCATAAATACAAGACAACCATGTAGTGTTTTTGCACAACATGCACTTTCTGAACCCAAATTGAAAAAAATAAATGTATAAATAATGTGGAAAATAGTAAAACATACCATTTCCAACTAAAATAAAGAAAAAATACCCAATACTTAGGGCTAGGTGGGCATTTTTCCGATCTGGGTAAAACTGGGTTGAAAACGCAAAAGTTGTCATTTTGTCAATTTAATTCTGGACAAATGAAACATAATTTTAAAAAACTGAAAGAGGATTTTGTAAAAAATAAATCTATATTCAACCCCATGGTGTTATTTTCAACTTATGACAATTGTACAAACTCTGGCGTGCATTTTCCTAAGCCCAATTTTGAATATTTACACACTGTTTTTTACGTAACAACTTAGAATTTCAGTCATTAATTTTGAATTTGTCCAAGATACTTGCAATTTTAGTCATTCATGTTCAATTTGTCTGCTATGCATTCCTAGCTTGCATTTTTATGCTTATGGCTTGCATTTTACGCCAAGTATCCATAACAGTAAAAAAGTGTTAAAATTGCACCTTTCATAGGTCCACTGTGAGCATACGAGGTTAGGTTATATAAAATTAACACAAGGATAGTATTCACAATATATCTAGCCATCCAATTTCCAAAACCATTTACTATAAACATTTAATAGGAGGGTTTGGATTGCATTTTTATTAATGTAGGTGGATATTTCATAAATACAAGACAACCATGTAGTGTTTTTGCACATCATACACTTTTTGAACCCAAATTGAAAAAATAAATGTATAATAATGTGGAGAATAGTAAAACATACCATTTCCAACTAAAATCACTAAAAAATACCCAATACTTAGGGCTGGACAGACATTTTTCTGATCTGGGTAAAACTGGGTTGAAAACACAAAAGTTGTCATTTCATCAATTTAACTTTGGACAAATGAAACATAAGTTTAAAAAAATGAAAGAAAATTTTGTCAAAAATATATCTATCTTCAACCTCATGGTGTTAGTTTCAACTTATGACAATTTTATGGACTGTGGCGTGCATTTTCCCAAGCCCATTTTTGAATATTTACACACAGTTTTTACGAAACTTAGAATTTCAGTATTTTTTTTTTTAAAATTTGGCCAAGATACTTGGAATTTTAGTCATCCATGTTCAATTTAACTACTATGCATTCCTAGCTTGCATTTTTATGCTTATGGCTTGCATTTTACACCAAGTGTCCATAACAGTAAAAAAGGCTAAAATTGCACCTTTCATAGGTCTACTGTGAGCATACGAGGTTAGGTTATATAAAATTAACACAAGGATAGTCTTCTCAATATATCTAGCCATCCAATTTCCAAAACCATTTACTATAAACATTTAATAGGAGGGTTTGGTTTGAGAGTACATCAAAATATGTAGAGAAGAATATTACTCTATTATTATATTACTCACTCTATTACTCTATTTTTTCCAGGATAGTTAGAATGCCAAATTTTTACTCTATTATTTACTCTTACTTTCTTATTTTCAATAAGTATACTTAACATGCTAGAAATTTAACTATATTGAAATTGAAAATGTAAGTTGTGTATAGTTGACTTGAAACACATTTGTAATTTTTATTATAGTTTGGAAAAGTCAGAACACATTTGTAATTTTTATTATAGTTTGCAAAAGTCAGAACACATTTGTAACTTTTATTATGCTTTGGATGCGTCAGAACACATTTGTAATTTTTATTTTAGTTTGGAAAAGTAAGCGTGCTGGTATCTTGTACGTGCATCCCCTTCTTCCTATTTGAGCGTGCCATCATCTTGCAAAATGGAAACAATAGCCTCATCTTCCATGCCATCAAATGAAACAGGGGGTTCTGAAGTTGTTGAGAGGTTCACTGTCAGAAAATTCGGAGAGAGTGTTGAGGCATGGAGTGACAGAACCAACTTGCCAGAAGGTATGCTAAATGTCCTGGTCAGAGCAGGAGTGCATCATTTTCTTTTCGGTCAGTTCAATTTCAACAATGAAGAGATAGATAATGCCATTTCTAGTTATGATGATGAGTCCAAGGAATTTATTATTTTTGGGAGGAGGGTTTGTCTAGACCTTGATTTGTTGTCAGGTGCAACAAAAATTCCACGCAGGGGGGGGGGTAATGTTGACCACCAAAAAAACCCTCAAAGTAGAAAAGGGTGAGATGGCAAACAAAATATGTGGAAAAATGGTTAAGGTTGCCCAGAATGGTTTAAATATGCAAGATGTCCCACCAGGACTATACAAAACCTTAATTCAAATTGTACTTATGACAGTTATGAATCACCACAAGCAAGATATTTCAGGTGATTGTATGTAGTTGGTGATTCATTGGGTTGAATATATGGCCATAGATGTCCCTCATCTATTGGCAAAGAAAGGGCATTTTGCACTGCAGGAGAGAAAAATGAAGAGAGTGAAGTTCGGTTACCCTGGTACACTACAAACAATTATTGACTTATATCGACCCAACACTGTAGAAGGAAGCAAATTTAAAAATACATACATTAAGAGGCTGAAACTAGACAAAATTAACCAGGAAGTTCCTCAACAATCTCCAAAGGACAATGTACAAGTCCCCGAATAACCTTTTGAGTACTGTATGGAAGGTATGGGAAGTGTTGACCCTGAAGAATTTGATGTTGTCTCAATTCTGGCTGGATTACATGAAGGAAGAGAAATAAATGTAAACGAGATGCATGATGTTGAGTTTAATGAACAGGAGGAGCATAGTGATGATGATATTTATGCTCGTACAGAAATGCCACTTGTTATATATACACCTCCATAATTGGGAGTTGAGAAAACTTCCTCTCCAAAATATTTTTTTGATGGTAAAACTGTTTTTAAGCTACTATTCGATGAAATATTGCATTTCAAAGAAAAAACTGAATTTCATAGAATTTTTTTTCCTATTGGTATCTTACCACAGTATAGAGCGTAGAACTCTATACGATTAAGCAGATGCAAATTCAGGACCTCTTAAACGTAGGCTCTATTTTTCAAAAAGAAACAGTTGCCAAAGTCCTTTTTTTGAAGCCTCGTTAAAATTTTCATTATTTACAGGTAATTGCAAGGTTAGAAATAGAACACGTGGATACTATGGAATATTCTATTAAAAATTTGCAAATGCTGGACCTCTTTAAGGTAGGAGGCATTTTTCAATGTTTTTTTCCAAAAAAAAGTTACCAAATTCCATTTTTTGAAGCCTCCTAAAAAATTTCCCTGTTTACAGGAAATTGCAAGATTACAAGAATACCTTGTGAAGACTGTGGACATTTCGAGAAGCACAATAATAGGAAAGGACTCTGTTCTTCAGTCTTTGAATAAGGAACTAGAGAAAATTCAGGATGAATTTAGAAAGGAAAGTGAGAAATGCAGAGAAGAATATATGGTTATTCGGAAGAAAGATGAAGAAACCATAAAGAGACTAGAAGATGAGCCGCAACATCTACCAGAGGTTTTAGACATCCCCCCTCTAAGGACTATTATCGGCCAGGAAGCAATACTTATGACAGAAGTCAATAAGTTAAACAAAATAATTGAAATAATGAAGGATGAATTTCAAAACAGCCTTGCTGAAGATTACACTAAACATCAACTTGAGATAAATGAATATAGAAAAAAAGAGGAAAACATGAAAAACATAATTGCTAAGAAAGATGAAGAGTTGAAAGGAAAAATAGTTGAACTTGAAAATATTACTGTAGAACTATAGACTAGAGGAGTTGAAAAGTTAAAAGAATCTGAAATTGGTAAGGGATAGAGTAGGCATATGATTTTTGGTGAAATTTATGATATGTTAGCACACCAACAAGATTTAATAAGGTATGAGAGCTCCTTGCAAAACAGAGAGAAGGCACTAGACGTAGCTTTTAGTGCAATACAAGCTTATGCAAAATTCAAAAAGGGGTTACAAAGCTATCGTGCCTTCTTAAGAATTCGAGAGAAGTCCTTGATGGATGCTAGTGTAGCAATGAATGTTGGAGCTGATCTCTTTGCGTGGTCAACCATAAAAGAAACATTGAAAAACAAGCTATCTGAGAGGGATGATGAGATTAAAGAGCTCATATTGAAAATACTGGAGGACAGGGAATCACAACATTTGGGATGTAAGTCTGAGATAGAAGATCTGAAATCCCAAATTGCCACTTTGTAGAAGAACAACATGATTCAGCAAGTAGCAATTGTGTATACTCTAGATAATATAGAATTGAGGGAAAAAGGGTTGGAGACAGAGACAAAGTAGCTCAAGAAAAAATTTACCCAAGTTCAGTCTGAGTTGAAACATGTAAATGATCGTCTTCAGTAAAATGAAAAGGAACATGAACAAAAAAATAAGAAGAATGTGGAATTGATGAAGAAGTACATCCAAGATATAGATAGATTGAGAGAAAGTTTGCACAAATGTGCAACAAAAGTGAAAGAATTAGATTGAAAATTATAACATGCACCTGCTGCAGCTTCTGAAGAACCAAAAGCTTGTAGACAAGGCAAGAGACTAGAATGTACAAATTTATCTTCTCTAGAAAAGGAGGACTTGCAGCTTAAACCTCCCAAGTAGCCTAAAACTATGGAATAACATTATTTATATATGTTGTGTATGTAAATACATTTCAAGTTTTAATACATAAATTTATATATGTGTGTGTGTGTATTTCTCGACAATGTATATGTTTTTTATGCATTTAATGTGGATAGTAATTTTGAATTTAACTCAATACGTGTACATAACAGGAAAGAAAGTTAACAATATCAAAATTGAAAATTTAACTTGTGTATTGTAGGCATGTATATTTGAATTTGTAAGAAATTAAAAGAGTTATAGTGATTAGTGGATATGAGATGTCAATATATTTGGTGACATAAGCAGATCCTAGCTGTTTGCTTGGAACTATGGATATTATAGGGATATTATGGGGGTGATGGATTGAGAACTTTCAAGTTCTTTATGAGAATTTGGATGCTATGTATTGTTGTATTTATGTAATTTTATTTATCTAATGAAACTGAAATTCCAATTCTGGAACAATGTCATACAATTCTACTCATGCAACCAAATTTCAGCGAATAACCCAAAGCTGTGATGCCTATAGAACTGGCTTAAAAAAGACAGAAATTTACAAAATATAAGCAAACACATAAAATACCTGTAATTTTATTATTGAAAACAAAAAATAAATATTTAATATGCCTTCCAACATTTGTTACATTTCCAAAATTTGGTAACATAAATGTTAGCACAATAGAATACATTTTCAGTACGACAAGATCACTAGAAATGCTTATTGCAACATAAGTTTCTTTCACCATTTTGCATACAATGATGCATTTCAATCATCTAGGACTTTTTTCTTTTTTCCTTGTCTCGCACTTCTTATAATGACATCAGTTTTTATAGGATTCCCATCATCCATATTTTGGATATCAACTACTGCCCCTTGAATTTCTTGTTTTTCACCACTCCACCCTGTACAATTTACCAAGGATGGAACACCCTTTTTATTGTGAGTCATAGCCTCCGTCATTGGCATATCAATAGCAGCTGCTCCATACACTTCTTGTAATTCATTGATTTTCCCTGCTTCATTTCTTGAGGATGAAACACCAATTTTACAGTAATTTTCAGTCGCCATCATAGGTATTTCAACACCAGCTGCCCCATTCAATTCTTGTGTTTGATCAGTTTGCGTTGCCACTTTCCTCTTGGATGAAACACTTAGAGTTTTACTATTATTTTTTGCCTTGCGCCTTCCAAAGCGATGTGGTTCATAAAAAGCCTCTTCACCATATTTGCTTATTGGCCTTGATCTTGGAAGATGATGACTAAACTTTGAGAACATATTAGTATTTAGTAGTTAAAAACAGATTATGAGTCCTCACACCATAAAATGAAAGCAGAATTAGAAACCATTTAAAATTAGGGCATACTTACTGTTGGTGGTGCAATCAATGATTTCTTAGATTGTCTTACCCATGACTGAAATAGTTGTTTTACTTGGTTAGAAGTGACATCAGGGAAGCAGGATGTCAACTGTGCTGGAGTTTCGTCATTTAGTGGAGTTCTTGTCTTTTCATATTCAACGCGAAGTTGACATCTAATATTGGAAGCCAAAAATCTTTTTTCTTTAAATTTTTGGAAAGTACCCTCTGATCTCATAACCAGTTTGAAAAATTGTGCTCGCATCTCATTTACAAGACACATTTTGTCATGTTCAAATGTGTTTTTATACTCCTTAGAAAATCCTCTTCCTCCTCCTTGGTTGTTGTTCAAAATTTTCATTTCCCTATGCTTACGTTCCATTACTTCATTCTTAACCGTCCTAAAGTATAAGGATGAGCAGCCCTAGTCAGCCCTTGGATATGCATATAAGGAACCATCTCATCTCCTAAACAACAAGAACACAACCAAAGCCACTCAGTAGCAAGGAATCCAATCCTGCAATGATAGTGTATCAAATTTTATATCGTGAATGAGATAATATCACCACGCTGAAAAACATAATACTATGAACTTGGTATAAATTGGCGTACTTTTCCTCATATTCATATTTATCATCCCCTACACACCCTTGCAATTGTACCATGTGGAATTCTTTATAACACTTCCACATCCTCACCAACTTTTTATACTTTTCTTCATCTGGTAGGAATTGAATAACCTACAAGCACAACATTTCATTGTAAATGATACACTACTTAATTTTCTATTAAAATTGCATAAAAATAAGAGCAAATTTCACTCTTGTGCCATCATAAAATCATCACTTATTGTTAGTCAAAACCCACATTAAAAATATTGGATATGCTAACATAATTATTAAGCCTTTAAAATACCCTCATGCTGAATGAGGATATTGTCTGATGTGGATCCATCTAATTTCCCATAGTTATCATTGAACTCTTGTCCTTTATGATGGTATGGTTCCTCGGTCTTACATGGAACACCAATTTTCTCCATCAACTCCCAAATTTGAAAAAAAATTGTTTCCTCAATCGCTCTAGTTGGATGAACCTTGTCATAATCTTGTGCAATTTTTAGAATTTCACGAAACATCTTCAAAATAGTTCTAATTCTGGCATGGTGAGCACAATATACAAGGTTGGACATTGAGCTAGGAGTCAACTATAATAAGTTGGCAGCACATGTTTCACTAGGTACGTGTTAGTTAAATAAAAATAATTTCCATTTATAGTAAAGAGATCATTATGAAAACATGTACCTTTTAATCATTTGTTCTATTCATGAGATGATTTTTGATAATATTCAATTCTTTGCTGCATAAGGATGGTTGAATGTCTGTAATACACTCATCCAAATTTTCTTCCCATCCTTCAATGCTTTGTTCCAAAGTAGGATTCAATTCCTAAAGTTTTAACACAAAGTAAGATTAAGAAAGTCATGGCAAGATATCATAAAAAATCAGTAAACTTTTAATAAATATGTAAAACGTACTATGAGCAAGTTCGGTGACATTGCATAAAACTTGGAAATGCTACGAATAGTATCCCCATCTTGAATTTTGATTTTATCTATAACCATATGTATAGCTTTTTTATGGCATATGCACCAAGGACAAAAATTATTCCCCATTGGAGAAACATTATTTTTGCATATTAAACTGCATATGGCTACTAGATCATGGCACTTAAACAAATTCACTTCCACTACCCTTCCATCTGTCTTTAGGATCCCGTCTTGTGAAAGTTTGTTTATCTGATTCATTAAGTTATCCTCATTTGTATGATCAGCAACATGTGCTAAAACTTGTTTCTATTCTTCCTTTCCATCCCATTTTCCAAGGCTTACACAAGACATCAAGCCACTATATTCTAGTAACTCAAATAATATCTCACATACCTGCCCACCTCGATCATAATGTACACGAGAATCAATACCAAGTTTGAAATAAACTTCAATGACTCTACTTCCAGTCCTCTTTTCATAGGACTCAACCATAAAGGAAGCATATAAATTTACTTGCTTCACTCTAACTCCATATGTGAGACCATTAGTTCTCTCCCAACCCATATCAATATCCTCAGCTTCTTTTCTCCACTTTTTCATCTCCTTGGAAACTGAAGTTGGACTAACCCCTTGCAATACACCATGATGGTCAATCCGCTTCATACATTACAAAGCCTTATGGCTCATGCTTGATTCAATAAATACAGAATCCATATTCCTAGGAATAAAATCATTACGGATCTCTTGCATAAAAATTAATCGAAGTTTATGAAACACTCCATCTAGGTGTTCAAGAACATCCTCAAATTTAGAATCTTCACTATAGTTTTTGCTCATGAAGTACCCAATTCCAGAAATAATGTCATTTTCATATACATTCGACAAGTGACTTCCCAGAGAACCATCTACCAATTTCCTTAAATTTTTTGTTCCCCTCATTTACTCTGCGGTTAAACCATCCAGACTGCTTCTTAAGACTCAATAAGGATGTCCTTAAGCGATTTCCTGCTGACCTTCTAGTTACAACATATGTAGTTTGATCTGTTGAACACCCTTCAGGCATCTATACTAAAGCTTGTACATCTACAGAATTTTGATTTTCTGTAGGTGCATTTCTATCCATTTGTCCTTCTGGCATTTCTACTAAAGCTTCTACATTTGCAGAAGTTTGATTTTCTGTAGTTGCATTTCTATCCATTTGTCCTTCAGGCATTTGTACTGAAGCTTATACATCTATAGAATTTTTATTTTCTGTAGTTGCATTTCTATCCATTTGTCCTTCAGTCATTTCTACTGAAACTTGTGCATCTGCAGAATTTTGATTTTTTGTAGGTGCATTTCTATCCATTTGTTCATGAAAGATAGTTATTTCAACTGTTTCATGACTTCTAGTTGTATCCAACTTCTCAAGGGATGCATGTTCAAATTGTTGTCCACTAGGTAGGATTACACTTTCATTCCCTTCAACTGTAACCGGAGACAAAGGCAACCTAGGATGTTGAGCAAAACAACCTTCTATACTTTGATACAAATTATTTGTAATGGAAACATCATCAACAGTTGATCTTTGAGGGACATTTCGGACCACATTATGTGAATCAGAGTTAATAGTATGGTCAAGAGTTATATCTTGTACATTACCATTGCCCTCAATTGTAATTTTGCCTAGGTTGTTGACAAACATTGTTTACATACAGGACATCTAATTTCAATAGATGTTGCATGATTTCCTGTTGTTTGATGGAAATTCATAGTATTATTTTCTGGTATGGAGTTCTGATCTGTAAGTGCTTGACATTGTTGACAAAAATCACGAATAGCAGCTCTTTTACCCCTAGCAGGAGTGAATTGAAGGACAATATCACGTGGGGGGGAAATTGGAATATTATTCAAGTCTACTTCCTTGCGTCGACCTATTTTTCGAGGAATATTTTGTTGAGATGACTGGTTCGAATGATCCGTTGATGATGAGTTATTCTAGAAAATCAACAAAATAATCAACATTAATACAAAATATAGTTTTTTGTATAAAAAAACATTTTTATGGCTCAAAAAGAAAATATGGAATAGTATAAGAACATGGGAGGAGGAAACATATATTCTCCAACTTAAGCCACATAAAAATACCTAAGGATGGAACTTATGCTTGCATTTTAGTGGACTAAGCGGGCATTTCACATTTACAAGGCAGCCTTGCAATGTTTTTGCACATCAGAATTTTTTTTAGCCAAGATTAGAAAAATAGAAGTACAGGAAGGTGTAAAATTAGAGGAAATTTGAGGTCTAAAATGGGCCTCCTAAGGAAAATAATAAAATAGTAGTTATTAATTTTGGAGGAAGAATGGCCTGCAGGGGTGTATACTGACTGGCAAGTGCCGTGTAAATGAAGGAATGTTGTAAAGGAGGTCTCAAGTTCAAATCTCACCCCGACTTATCCGTGCCCCATGCTTGCGGGCTGTGTGGACCCACCCGGGGTTATAGTGGCAGCCGAGGGGAATGGACCCCATGTCACGTGAGTACCAAAACCACCTGGTTATCGATTCCCCCAGTACAAAAAATAAAAATAAAAAATAAAAAAATGGAGGAAGAATGAAAAAAATTACTTTTTTTGTTTGTATTTTTGACATATCTCCCTATGGTTTTACTCAAATTTCAAGCGGGAGAGCTCGTTTGATGCGGAATTTAATTCTGCATCCAACGAGTACCCACAATGCATACTTTTGACAAACCCTGCTACCCCAAAAACAAGAAATACTTGAAAAACGTGATGATTTAAGGTATTTCTTGTTTTTGGGGTAGCAGGGTCTGTCAAAAATATGTAGTGTGGGTACTCGTTGGATGCGGAATTAAATTCATCATCAAACGAGCTCTCCCGCTCGGAATTTGAGTAAAAACACAGGGAGATATGTTGAAAATACGAACAAAAAAAGTAGTTTTCTTTTATGACAAATATGTCGATTCAACCATTATGATTGACTCATTTTATTGAAATTCTATTGGTTCTTGAATTCCAACTCACAAATTTTTTTGTTGGCACGTTTTCTTATAAGGCCCATTTTAGACCCCAAATTTCCTCTAATGACAATAAAAAACACCATATCCAACTGATATCACCCAAAAATACTAAAAAATGAGGGCTAGACGTGCATTTTACAGAGCTAGTCAAATAAAGTTCAAAACAGAAAAATTGCAATTTTCAAAACTTTACTGTACACAAAATAAACATATTTTAAAAATTATGAAGAAGGTTTTTGTCCATTGTATATATAGCTCCAGGTATATGGTTTTAGGTTTTGAAAATCACCTCTATAAACATTATGGAGGGCATTTTTCTAAGCCCATTTTTACAGATTTACGCTCTGTTTTTACAAAACAAAATTGTGAATTTAGACATTCTTTTGAATTATGACCATGCTACTTATAAATTATGATAATTCATACATGTATAATACATATAGTATGATATAAATATAATACTATCTTGAGGTTGTGGGCCCGCTACAAGATCCTCATGCAAATGTTATGAGACATATCTGGTCTTCATGCAAATATTATGAGACATATTTGGACATGTGTAAGAACATGGAAAGAAGAAACATATATTCTCCAACTTAAGCCACTTAAAAATACCTAAGGATGGAACTTATGCTTGCATTTTAGTGGACTAAGCGGACATTTCACATTTACAAGGCAGCCTTGGAATGTTTTTGCACAACAGTCATGTTTTTAGCCAAGGTTAGAAAAATAGAAGTACAGGAAGGTGTAAAACAATAAAAAACACCATATCCAATTGATATCACTCAAAAATACCAAACAATGAGGGCTAGGCATGCATTTTACAGACCTAGTCAAATAAAGTTCAAAACAGAAAAATTACAATTTTCAAAACTTTACTGTACACAAAATAAACATATTTTAAAAATTGTGAAGGAGGTTTTTGTCCATAGTATATATAGCTCCATGTATGATGGCATTAGGTTTTTAAAATCACCTCTATAAACATTATGGCGGGCACTTTTCTAAGCCCATTTTTACAGATTTACACTCTGCTTTTACAAAACAAAATTGTGAATTTAGACATTCTTTTCAATTATGACCATGCTACTTATAAATTATGATAATTGATACATGTATAATACACACAGTATGATATAAATAGAATACTATCTTGAGGCTGTGGGCCCACTACAAGATCCTCATGCAAATGTTATGAGACATATTTGGTCTTCATGCAAATATTATGAGACATATTTGGACATGTGTAAGAACATGGGAAGAAGAAACATATATTCTCCAACTCAAGCCACTTAAAAATACATAAGGATGGAACTTATGCTTGCATTTTAGTGGACTAAGCAGGCTTTTCACATTTACAAGTCAGCCTTGCAATGTTTTTGCATAGCCGTCACGTTTTTAGCCAAGATTAGAAAAATAAAAGTACAGGAAAGTGTAAAACAATAAAAAACACCATCTCCAACCGAGATCACTAAAAAATACTAAACAATGAGGGCTAGGCGTGCATTTTACAGACCTAGTCAAATAAAGTTCAAAACAAAAAAACGACAATTTTCAAAACTTTACTGTACACAAAATAAACATATTTTTAAAAATTGTGAAGGAGGTTTTTGTCCATAGTATATATAGCTCCAGGTATATGGAATTAGGTTTTTAAAATCACCTCTATAAAAATTATGGCGGGAATTTTTCTAAGCCCATTTTTATAGATTTACACTCTGCTTTTACAAAACAAAATTGTGAATTTAAACATTCTTTTCAATTATGACCATGCTACTTATAAATTATGATAATTCATACACGTACAATACATATAGTATGATATAAGTAGGATACTATCCTGGTGATTTGGGCCCAGGCTATGGCGTGCATTTTTGTAATCCTAGTTTTACATATTTACACTCTGTTTCTTACATAACAACTCAGGATTTTACTGATTAATTTTGAATTTGGCCAAGATACTTACAAATTATGAATATGTACATATTTAATGCATAAAGTATGATACTCTTTACTATAATAAAGTCATAATATATGAATGGTCAAATTTGTGGACTCATTCTAAGTCTAAAAATCCCCTTCTTCGCAAAAATGACACTGCAGACACTTTTGGAACCCAAATTGAAAACCTATATGTACAGTAAGGTGGGAAATAGTAAAACACACCATTTCCAACTTAAATCAAACAAAAATACTCAATAGTGACTGTTAGGCGGGCATTTTTATGAACATGGTAAGACTTGGTTCCAAACATAAAATTTGTTATTTTGTCAAATTAACTGTGGGCAAATGAAACATAATTTTAGGAAACTGAAAGAGGGTTTTTTCAAACATATATATGTCTTCAATCCCATGGTATTACTTTAAATTAATAATATATGTATGGACTATGGTGTGCATTTTGTTAATCTCATTTTTGTAGATTAACACTCTGTTTTTTACATAACAAATCAAGATTTTAGTGATTAATTTCAATTTCATCGAAATACTTACAAATTATGAATAAGTATATGTTTAATGCCTATACTATGATACTCTTTATTATGATAAATTCATGGTATCTTCATGGTCAAATTTGTTGATATAATCATTTTAGGACTAAAAATCCCATGCTCTATAAAAATGCATACATCAGTCATTTTTTGAACCAAAATAAAAAAACTAGTTGTAGAACGTGGAAATATTTATAAATTCATGAAGATGATGTACAAAATACAATGTCAAAAACCAAGTAAAGGACAAATTCAAAGACAAATTAAACAACAACGTAAAAAACCAAGTAAAATACAAATTGAAAGACAAATTAAATAACAATGTCAAAAACAAAGTGAAAGACAAATTGAACAGTAATGAAAAAAAACAACCTTCGAGACTATGGTAGACTGTAGAAACGACTTAATAGATTTCCCAAAATATATAACAGCTTCATTGTTGGATAAGATAAGGATGGGACTGGATGAAGTACAATGCAAGTGTACCTGAGTCAGAATAATATGATTTTGTGTGGATGAGTCAAGGTTGGTAGACTTCACGCCAAAGGAGTCTCATCAGGTAATGCTGCTTCTTATGCCAATTTAAAATTTTGAAGGTATCCACAAGATGTTTTTACATAATCAGAATTATGTTATTTGTTTGTCTGGTTATGTTGCAGGGTACCAGGTAGTCCAAAACACCTGGCAGTCCAAAACAAAACACATTGTTATAAAAATCACTCATTCAAATTCATGAGAAATGAATTTTTTTGAAAATACCCACCATGCTCAATCGATCATGGATGCTCCATTGATTTCATTCCACCACGTAGATCTAAAGGCGGCTCATATCATAACTGCGCCACCCATTCCTGGCATGTCTTACACTTCCAAGACTATTACTATTGGTGCTAATTTAATGCAATTTCGAATCTCCATACACTTAACCTACGTTAAAATCACCGTGGGTTGGAAATTTCAGTTGGGTGTCTATGCTTGCTTTCAGAAAACAACCAGTTAACTTATATTTTTTTATCACAAATTGTCCTGATTTCCTTTTTTCGGGCTCAAATATTTTCGGTGAGTAGACTCATTTAACTACTTTACAATAAAAAAATAATATTTTCAATAGGATGTGAGCAATTCTAGCCAATAGAAAAAAACATCTTTTGATATTCCTTGATCAACATTCTTAATGATTTAGGATACACACTAGTGTATGATAGTTTGTTATTTCTTCATCTACATGACCAATACACACCCTAGGGTCTAAAACCCCCACACCAGAAAAAGGGGGATTCAAGGGAGGAAAGAATTTGAGGAGAATTTCCTCACCATGAGAGGATTCCCTCTCCTTATTCTGAACATGGACTGAATCGAAATCATCCCTAGGTGGCACTGAAGAAACCAACCCGTCCTTGTTTAACTGTAAATTCTTTGAGAGACATGGCCTATATTTTAGCCCCGGGTGCAGACCAGTTACATAAATACCTTTGTAAAAAATGGTTTACCCCGATAGAAGAGCTTCACCCACTGAATCCCCTTTAACTTTGAGTCTTTTAATAAACTCGGATTCCAAGGAGTTTAAGGAAGAGACAAAGGAAGGACTAAGGGATTTTAATATTTGGTAAAATACTGGTCCACCAGTAGCGAAGGAGTTGAAGATGCCAAAGAAAAAGGATTAGAATCCAGTTTAAGTGCATGTTCTTTATCATTGAGATCTTCTGAGGACTAGGCCTCCACTTTCACAAGATATTTTTCAAAATCTGAGCCCGACGAGGAACATGATTTCCGTAAGTGCCCAATTTCCTTGCACTTAGAACATCTGAAGGGGATGCCCCAATAATCCAAGGGCTAATAAAAGGAGTAGCCCCTCCAATCAATATCAATCTTCTCAAGTAAGCCCTTATTCATATCAATTTCCACAAGGATTCTCCCCACTTGCTTATCGACCCCAAAGGGTATACGTTCTTCTAGGTGGAGAAAAGGACCAATGTGATTACCAATTTCAATCTGAGCAACCTTATTCCAAAGCACAAAGGGAAGACATGGGAGAAGGACCCACATGTGCCTCATATTGAAGCCTTCAGTCTCAGGGTCGAAACCATAATGCCACCTTTTAACCATGAGACTACCAATCCCATTTAACCTGATATTTTCCAACACAAAGGTAGCATGTGCTTCTATTCTAAATATAAAACCATACCAGCCTTTCTGGAAAACAAAAATGGATGGTTTGTAACTGAGGGTTGGAGTCCAAACCAATGTGGCCCATTCCTCAATATCCTTGCACTCCATATCTTTGTATCTAAATTTACCGACCAAACCCCGAAGGGACATACCCACCACTTTTTCCAGCCCGATACCCCTATCAAGGGTCAATCATCCATCATCAATACGCAATTTCCACTGAAAAAATTTGCCCTTGTGAACCTTTTTGTAGGGTTTATTTATGTTGGGTTTATTGATACCATGTCTATTAATATATAATGATAAATTACTATCCATATATAATATATCTATAGGATTTAACTAATTTACTTGTTTTTTTGATAAGAAAAAAAACTATACTTTATGTTATTAACTAGTGTGCATATATCTAATATTTGAACTAATATAAAACTTAGTTCCATATTCAACATATTAATGTGATCTCATATTAAAACTCACCGAATTGGATCATAATCAAAACATTACCTATAGTGCTCTAATTGGTCAACTTTGGATTCAGCTTTGGTTAATGTGATCTCATATTAAAACTTGTCGAATTGTATGAAAATCAAAAAATTACCTACAGTGCTATGAAAGCAATGGGTCTTCTAGCATTAATTGTCAAGTGCTCCATTAATGCTCTTACTTAGAGTAGAGCCCCAAAACGTAGATTCATAATGGAGGAGGCGATAGTCGCATTTGTATACCACTGATAGATCTATAGCAAAAAAATCAAACCTACCAATCTCATAAATTATGAATGTATTGGGGATTGGCTAGAAAATGATAACACTTTCCTATCCATATCCATATAACAATGGCATGAAGCAAGAAAGGACGTAGTTTCATTCATTGGATAACACCTTAGACAAAGAGTTATCAAAAAGAGTATTGGCGCCCTCCTTCATATTTTCTTGTTCTGCTAGCTGAGGTTCATCCTTTTCATGAGTTGGGAAGCTCACGAGAATTGCCTTCCTCCAGCAATGCCAATGGCAAGTCAATAGTTAGTTCTTTTTACTTTTGATTTGGAGGGTTATCTTTCCTTAGTATTGGTATGAAGTGGTGGAATTACAATTTCGAGGTGCTATTTTACCTATTATATGCGAGAACTTGGGCCTGGAAAACATTGAGTAGGAAATATATATATAGTTTTAATGGGGACGGTGTACTAGTCAATCTGGAAGTATGTAACTCAATAGAATTATGTTTGATTTTGGAAAAAGCATGTAACTCAGCAGATCTATGTTTGATTTTGGCAGGGCCTTGACACAAAAAGTAAGTTCAAGACCCAACATTTTAACCTGTGAAATATATATATATATATATATATATATATATATATATATATATAAGCGTCGAAATAAGAGGATCAAAATTCCTAGGATTNCACTAGAGATTATTGACTGAATCAATGAACCACTGCTAGTGTAATGAAAATTGTTTAAGGTAAAGTGCAGTAGAGGTTTGAGAAGAAAAAGAGAAAAAAAAGTACATTAATTAGCAATAGAAATACCTTGACTATTAGTGAATCTATATAATCCCACCCATATCAAAGTAGAAATCTTGGAGGTGCTACTATCCTATGCATTTCATGAGCATTTTTTGATTTTGCTAATAATTAATATTATGCAAACATGTATTTTGGGTGTGAAAACTCTCATGAAAAATCCTAAGGAACAAAGAAGTGAAACACATTTGGGGCATAGATCATTCTTGAAACCACCTAAATATTATCTTCTTCCAGTATGAGGATATGGAAAATGTTGGTGCAGAGAATGACTGCAAATGCATACAAGGTTGCAAGTACAATGGCTACACCTGCAACAACTGATGGAGGGTAGTATCTAGTAATAGAATAATTTTACATTTGTCTTTAAAAGATAATCTATGTTCTACGAGGTGGAGTATTGAACACAAGTATTTTCGTTTGTGATATGACGATGAAGGGGTTTGTAGTGCAAGGATAACTCAATCCAATGTGGTCATTAGATCTTCTCACTAGGCTCATTTCTTGAAATTCACATGGATATCGTTTATTACTTCTCATCACAATTAATAATCAAATTATTAGATAGACCTTTAGCTAATAATATGTGTATGTAGTGTCCTCTTTCATTATATTCAACTTTCATATATATATTTTTAGTCTTAGTGTGGGTTAGCCTTCTGCAATCAAACTAATTATATTGATCTTTGGAGTGATCTACTACCGAGCTAGGTTTTCTTGTTTCCTTTGAAAAAAAAACTTTGATTTTGATTGTTTCACCAAAATGATTGAATTGATTATATTGATTGATCTACTTAGAAGTTTGTATGTTTTTTGGATTTAACAGGTCCAGCATCGACTTCGACAAGTTCAAACCTCGACACAACCTCGACAGGTTCCACATCTCGACATGCATCATCGAGACCAACATCTCGAAATGACTACACCAGATTGTCTCTTTGTTTTCCAGTCGTCTGTAACGGTTGAACTTTCAAACTGTTCTAACTTATTTGTAATTGAACATAATGGGTAGTCACCCAAGCATCTCGGGACTTTATATAAGCATGTACGCTATTGTAATATAAAAGAAAGTAATAGAGAAGAATAGAATGATAAAGATAGGTTCGAACTCTTGCGTTTTGTTTGTGTGTATACTTTCCATATGTGTAGTGTATTTCTTTCTTTGCTTATTTTAGTATGCTTCCGCCATAATAGTGATCGATTCATTCAATCGAACTGTTGTCCTACAATGTGTGCCTGGGCACCTGGATCATTGGTATCAGATTTGATTCAAAGCTTAAGTTGTGTAGATAGTTCTATCGAAGTTGCCTAATTTATGAATGTTCAAACATGCTTGCAAACTCAACAATCCAAGCAGACACTGCCTTCGACTCTAGAGAAGATGACCGAAGAAACAAACAATAGACATGCAAACGTAGCAACTCCTAGAGAAGGCACTGGCTCAACAACGGACCAAAATGTTCTCCCAGTTCAATGAGATTCTCACGTGATTTTCTTCGACGTCTAGAGGATCCTTAACAAGAGCCATATCTGACAAAATCAAACCATTCAAAGTGAAAATGAATCTGGACATACCAAATCTTGAAGGCAAGATTGACGTGGAATCCATAGACAATTGGGTAAAACAACTATAATCCTATTACTCTGTGAATCAACTCTTGGAAGTTGAAAAGATCACTATTGCATCCTTAAATATGTCAACCTTTGTGCACTGCTAGTGGGAGAATTTATCAATAAACATAACATTCTACCCTCTTTTACAATGTATCCTAAATAATAGAAAGGTAGAGAGAGATAAGTAATAATGAGAGAGAAAAAGAATATTACGATAGTTTTACAACAACTTTTGATACTGAAGTCGGATTGGGGAAATCTTGGTACCATTGGAAAGGTCTCGTCGAGGGATATAACCTTTGTGTTTTGAACTTTGTGATATTCCTCATGGTTTGGACAGGGAAGGAATGTTTGTAAATATGGGCATGAGGAATCTCCAAAAACATCTTTGAAAAGATGCTTTTTGAGATTCCTGATGCCCATATTTACAAAATTGTCTGCCCCATCTAAAAAATGAGGAATCACACAAAGCGCAAAACATGAAAGGTGTATCCCTCGACGAGACATTTCCAACAATACCAAGAGCGCTCCAATCTGAATTTAGGATCAAAAGTTATCAAAAAAATAACATAATGTTCTCTTTTTTCTCTCTCATTTTTTTTTATCTCTCTCTACCTTTTTCTTATTTAGGATACATTTTGGGCTTGGTAATTCTTTATGAAGATGGAGCGAGAAGGAGACCCCATAGACCCTGGGAGAAATTTTTCAAGTACATCCAAAAGGATTTATACCTGCCCAAGTACATTGAAAAATAGTATAAGAAGTGGCAGCAACTAAGGCAATGGAAAGACCAATTCGTACAGAATTACATCGATGAGTTATATTGACTCATGGCAAGACTTGGCATCCAAGAAAAAAAGAAATTGTTTGTTTTGAAGTATGTCAGTGGATTGTCCCCATACATTCAACAAGAGATGGAGTTTCTGACTATTAGTACGCTTGTGGATGAATTCCACTACGTCAGCAAGATTGAAGCTAAAAAAAAGGAAAAGCACATTTCACGACCAACCCGATAGGTCGAACATCCGACAAGAAGTCACCAACCAACTCCGACAAGTCAAGACACCCTTCTTAGTCGACACTACCAAAGCCATACTATCACAAGAAACACTCATATAAAGACAAAAGGGGACATAACATGCAACCCCCTGCTGGAAAATGGTGTGATTATCGCTATTCATCATGGCATGATACGTTTGAATGCAAGGCTCGAAATCCATTTTTTGAAAAATTGTCGAAATCTAACTTGTTCGACAAACCTTGGTAGAATCATACCCAGAAGCATCAGCCCTTTTGACATTGACCACTCCAACAACCTTGACTATCGTCAACGAGGAGGAGTGAGAGTGCCTATTCCATACACAGATATGGGTTCAAAATAATCCATAACATATGATTGTGGATAATGGTAGTCAAGAGAACTTTTTTTCTGAAGATCTTGTGAAGAAACTTGGTCTTGTCACCACTCCACATCCTTAGCCTTATAATATCAGTTGGATGAAGGATGGACAAGAACTAAGAATCACCTGAGAATATAGACTCACCTACTTGATTAATACTTTTGAAGATGAAGTACTATGTGATGTGGCACCACTTTCTGTAGTTAACTCCCTGTTTGGGAAACCTTACTTATGGGATCAACATGGAAGTTATCAGTCACAGCCTCAGAAGGTGATTGTCAAAGTATGAAACAAATGGTATAGACTACCAGAGCGACGACCTACATCAACAGTTGTGAAGGTATATTCTAAACAAATAGAGAAGCTTATCAACCATGCTAAAAAAATCACATTGGTCATGATTAATCCTCAACATTCTAGGAATACTGCAGCAACTAGTCAACTCACTTACCAATGCAGCTCCCGACAACAACAACAGATTGACCACATTCTTGAGGAATATAGAAATGTATTTCAAGAGCCAAACAGAGTACCTCTACATTGCCAAGTAAAACACTCCATTGAACTTGTTCCTAGTTCTTTTTTAACTAATGCATCTATTTATAGAAGATCCATTATCGAGAATGAAGAGATTTGCAAATAGATCCAAGATTTGATCAACAAATGTAACATCCAACCCATCTCCTCTCCTTATGGAAGTCCAGTCATCCTCATTCCAAAGAAAGACAAGACTTAGTGCATGTGCATCGACTATCGGGATCTTGTCACGTCCCCTCCCCTCTACTCACCAAGAGAGAGGATGCGACTCGAATGTTGGTGCTATCATAACCAGGCATCTAGCCCCATGAACATAACAATAATGCATTGAAATTAAAAATACATGTACATATGCAAATACACTTCATTCAATAATTCAATCATGTTCATAATAATTCATAAAACAAATACAATTGCAGAATTAAATACAAAAAATACAAGAGAGAACTTATCTTGAAATTTAACTGTCCCACAACTAGCTATGTCGCTGCAACGTTCCACCCAACCATAAGCCAGTTGTGCTCATCAATCTCTCACCACAACTACCACCTTGAGCTAGGCATGATTTCCACAAGGAACTAGGGAACAACAGGCTCACACATAGCCAAATACACATCAAAGTTCAGCCAATCCAATCTGCAATTGGGTTTATCAGGATGCTAAGGCAGTGGAAAGGATGAATTGCTAAGCTAGTGAGCTCAACCATAGAGCTATGGAAACCTACACAATATCTATTTAGCTTGGCCTCCATAATACTTACACACCCAACACAAGGCAGTATCCACTTCACTGCTACACGGTCCCTCAGGCCATACCTTCCCTTCCAGTGCTCTTTAGGGTGTGCATAGAATAATAGCTAGCCCCTCTTAATCCTTTGTGAGGTTCCTCTCTTCACTAGGTTTATCAAGCCAATTCTAGGCCTCTTCCACTCCTAAATATTACAGACCAAAACAGGGATGCACATAGCAGCAAAATACAAATGTTGGGTATGTAGAAAAATGTTTTGGCAACCAAAAACGAAAATGAAGATGGGAAAATCAGCCCTAAGTGAGAAAATTCAATTCAACAAACGCTTATGGGCCTTAAAGGGGAAAAAATGACCTCCCTAAACCCCAAAATTGTGAATCTCCTTTGCCCATTCACTATGCAATACCAAAACGGGTTTCCCAACCATGAAAAATGGAGGAAATTGGAGAAAAATGGGATGAAAATGCCCCAGCTTGCTCCAGCTGCATGAGGAAGAGAAACAAATGGGTGAATAATGGAATGGGCAACAATTTATGGGTGTTAACTTGCCCCGTAAGCAAAAAATATGTTTTTTTCCAAAAATGATGGCTTGACTCAATATGAATTTGACTTCCATACTCTTCTATTCCCAATGCATTAACTACCTCAACCAACTTCCGGAAGAAATAAATGATTGGGTGCATAAGACAAAATGGGTAGTTGACAAATTTATGGGTTCTCCCATTGACATTTGGATTTACACTATTGGATCAAGGGTTTGAATAATTCCCCCCATATTCCTTGTGAAATCATGCCCCCATCTCCTTTTGCATTGACATAGCTAGTAGTGGGTATTTGATTAAATTACATATTTACATGATTTTCTCAATTTATAATGTGTCTGGCTAGCACGAGAACCATAGGTATTGATTTTAATTGCCGATACATAAAACACTAAATCTATGGTGGGTCCTTGGCCTTGAGCTCCTCACCATGATTTAATAACTATATTTACATCATGTACATTTTTAATGCAATAGGGGTCAAAATCGGTATATTACAGTTTTCAACAAAATTTCGGTAAACAATAGATACCCTCTTCCAAGGATAGACTAACTCATTGACTGTCTGAAAGGATAATATCAACCTCGAGTTAGGATACCATCAGATTCTGATCGATCCTACCTATGTATGGAAACCTACTTTCAAAACCAAGGAAGGATTGTTCGAATGGTTAGTCATACCTTTCGGCTTAACCAATGCACCAACGACCTTCATGCGCTATATGGATGAACTTCTACAAACTTTCATTTGGCAAGTGTGTCATTGTCTATCTCGACGATATCTTGATTTTCAGTTGATCATGGGAAGAACATGTCGGACAACTTCAGCTAGTCTTCGACACTCTCTGACAACATCAACTATATTTGAACATGGACAAATGCTCATTTGCAATGAACAACATCAAATATTTGGGGTAGGTAATTGACTCTTCATGCATTTATGTTGACCTAGAAAAAAGTACAGATCCTCGAAGATTGACCCATTCCTCAAAACATTCATGAACTAAGAAGTTTTCTTGGTTTGGTGAATTTTTATTGATGGTTCATACTCATGTTCTGTCACATAGCCTGGCCTTTGAATCAATTGACTAAGGGAAATGGTAAAATTGTCTTCAATTAGACATCAACACAACAACAAGCTTTTGAGCAACTCAACCACAAGCTTTGTAATACACTAGTACTTGTGTTACTTGATTTGCATTAGGATTTTGAGATTGAGACAAATGCATCAGACTATGCTGTGGGTGCAGTGATCACTCAGTCCGGTCACCCAGTTGCTTTTCATTCTAAAACTTTCAATGCCACTATTAGAAGATATTCATTGCTTGTCATTATGAAAAGGAATTATATTCCACTGTGCAAGACCTTAAGAAATGGATACATTACATCCTTGGGAAGGAAACAATCATTCTTATTGACCATGAGCCTTTACAGTTCTTCCTGTCTCGGTCGAAGCTACAAACAACTCAAAAACTCAAGTGGATGAATTACCTTCATTAATTTCAGTTGGTAATTAAGTATCGGAAAGGTAAATCCAATTCCACCGTCGATTGTCTCGGTCGACCACCCATTACTCTACTTTTAACAGTGATGAGTATGTCAAGGTAACGACACCACTAATTTTCCACAATTGTATTCGATATACTGCATTTTTTCTGCAATTTATTGGCATCTCTAGACCGACACGTTGTCTACTGCCGACTACTTCCTGAAATATACCTTGCTATACAAGCTTGTAAAAATTTGTGTATTGACAGGTGAGCATTGAAAACAACTCATTTGGGATGCGCAGTACAACAACACTGGAGGAATATTTGGAGTAGCAAAGACTCTTTTATCCTCCAAAAGTTTTTTTATTGGCCTTCACTTAAATCTTACGTCAATAAGTAAATTCGATTGTGCATGGCTTGTATCATTGCTAAACTACCGAATCGATGACAAGGATTGTATATGAATTTATTATTTCCTAGTCGACCATGGGAATCTATTTCTATGGACTACCTAATAGGATATCCTACTATCAAACATCAACATGACATGATATTAGTAGTAGACGACAATATTCCAAGGTGGCTATTCTAATTCCATGCAAGAATACTACGACAACACAACAAACTGCTCAACTCTTCTTCGAACATGTTTGGAAACACTATGGCCTTCCGACGACCATAATTTTTAACAAAGATGCAAGATTTGTCAGCATATTTTGGAAGACTCTCTGGCAACATCCCGACATGAGACTCTCTTTTTCGACAACTTTCCATCCCCAGACAAACGGAAAAATGGAAGTTGTGAATCACTTGGTGGTACAACTGCTTTGCATGTACAACCACAAGCATCGTCGGACATGGGATGAAAGTCTCTCATACATACAAAACAGTTCCAATCATGCTCATCATAGCTCTATGGGAAAGATTCCATTTGAGATATTTTATGGATTTCAACACTTAGGGCCCATTGAATTGATTAGTTCATCAACATAGTTGAACAACACCGAATCTAATCAACGAGAAGTTGAAAAGAATTGAAATTTCAAGACCAAATCTACAACATCCAGAAGCAAGCACAGGAAATGTTGCAGCAAGCTAATGCAAAAGATAAGGCCCAACATGATAAGCCTCGTATTCCTCATTCATTTCAAATTGGGGATTAGGTATGGTTACATATTAAGAAGGAACACTTCACTGGTCCATACATAAAGCTGAAGCCTTTGCGATATGGTATTTACAGTATCTTTAAGCAAATTGGAGAAAATTCTTTCCAGCTTGACATTCCTTCATTCTTGGGTATGCATTCAGTGTTTAATGTGTATCTACTTTGACCATACCATGCACTATTGTTGGAACATAACGAATTGCAAACAATCGAACTCGAAGACATCCATCTATATGTTTAGGAGCCTCTTCCTTGTGAGACCATTGTGGGATGACGCATACGCCTTACAAGGAAGAATGCAATTCCCTTGTTTCAGATAGCCAAAGATGGACAACTCCTAGCACAAGGAAAGTGGTTCTATGCTACTGAACTCACCAACAAGTTTCCTCATATGAATGAGAAAACAATGGGGACCATTATTTACTAAGGAAGGAGGAATGATCCACTCAGAAATTGGCATGTTTTTCGACTTCGACAAGTCTGAACCTTGACAGGTTTTGCATCTCGACATGCATTGTCGACACTAGCATCTCGACACGACTATGACAGATTGTCTCTCTATTTTCCAATTTGTATGTAACGATTGAACTTCTGAACCATTCTAAATTCTTTGTAACTAAATGTAACAGGTAGTCACCCAAGCATCTCAGCACTCTATATAAGCATGTACACTATTGTAATATACAAGCAAGTAATACAACATAATAGAACAACACAGATTCATTCGAACTGTTGCATTTTGTTTGTGTGTATACTTTCTGTCTGTGTAGTGTATTTTTGGTTTTGCTTATTTTAATATGTTTCCACCATAACAGTGCTCAATTCATTCAATCAGACTGTTGTCCTCCGATGTGTGCTTGGGCACCTGGATCATTCATCTCTTCACGATGTGACCTATTTATGTCAAGCTAGGTTCCCTATTTTCTTAAAAAACAACTTTAAAGGTGTTATCTAGTTACTCAAAAAACCTTTAAAGGTATTATCTTTAGCCATTTATTCTTTTGTTGGCATGAGCATATTATTTCGTATTAAAATTCAACCATGATATAAACTCATAGTTGCATGACAACTATTATTAAAAACTGAATATAGTTTATTATGTTAGTTTTTCTATCGTAGGAGGAGCACACTGAGTGGAATTCTCCAGTTGGGTGACTCTCAGGATTCATTACATGCAGATCATGAATGATAGAGAAACACATAAGCACACAAAATTGTAGGCATGCTAGTCAAAAATGTTTGCAAAATCACATGGAATGCCTACAATTGCGTAATTGATTCATCCATTCATTTACGGTGGAGAATTGTTCATCCAAATTAATTTGAAGAGTTGTATATTTAGATAGGTATAGCTTATTTACATTGGATTTAGAATGGATCAACATGAGGTTATCCTTGATAAAGACAAACTCTTTATCTATTTTCAATTACAAATTTGGAGGAGCATTTATGACCTGTGAGCTTCATAGAATTGGATAATTATACAATTATTTAACCAAATAAATTGTGCAATTTTCTCATTTATCCCACCCAACCTAAAACACTAGCATGTTACCAAGTTGTGACTTTTCTGGTATTCACCTTGCCTAATATTTCACAACTCTTTCATATCGAGGTGGATTCTCATGGAAATCCTCTCAAGTTCCTCGTGACAAATAGAAAAGATTCAAAATTCCCACCAATAAATGGGTTTGCATGTTTGTAACAATTCCACATTATCATCAAGGACCAAAATGAAAGTATAAACAAGACCTGATGCTAAACATAAGTACCTTTCATAGCTATAGTCATCGTAGCAATTTAGAACCTATTACAAAGATATAATTTATTGCTCTTGCAAGTCTCTGTCATAGCTATAGTCATCATAGCAATTTAGAACCTATTACAAAGAGCCTTTGTACTTAAAACTTTCTTTGACACAGGAATATCAAAGAGAATCCAAGATCATCCTGGCTCATGGACTATGTACATATCCCATCATCATGCCATGGAAATTTCTCTACAAGAGAATCCAAGATCATTATTGGCATGGACACTAAAGTCAATGTCCTTGGCATGCTTGTTCAATGAAGTTGGCGCTAACGAAATTATGCATATTCCTAATGAGATCATGACATTTTGTAGAACTCCATGCTTGTTATTATACCTACCTCAGCAGGTATATTGTAATCAATTGCAAGTCAAACTCTTTTGACTTTGTATTAGTTGCTCTCTTTTGAGGCAGGTATAAAAAATTAAAATCTATTTTGCAAAGTATAACTTAGGGATTTGTAAATTTTTTTTTTTAATTTTGTTAAAAAACTATTTTGTAAACAGCTTATTGGTGGATAGAAGATGATGTAAACTTTGGAATTTGGTATTTGGATTTGAGTTGACATGTGACAACATGACATCATAATAATAAAATTAAAAAAATTAAAATTATATCCCATTGCCATCTGTTATAGCAAGTGGTACCATCGGCAAGCCTCGGACTCTCGCCCTCCCTAGCCCTGTAATATGTCATATCCACAGCCACAGATTCATAGTCTAGTGCACCCAAATATGCAGACTCAGACGACCCGGCGTTGACGAACCTCAGAAGAATTCGATTGTAGAGCTCCAGTCTGCAGAGGCTTTCGGATCTCATGTCTTCAAGTCGTTTTACATCCTTGATGAACTCTGAAATCTTTGAAAGCTTGATCGCTACTGCAGTCTGATGAAAGAGCAGGCCCTTCACTCTGGGATCCTAGGCATAGGCAGTCAGTAGAGCATCATTGGGAGAAGACAAACATGATCCAGAGGCTTGCATCATGTTCTGGAATCCAACCACAGGATATCCATAGCCTTCTCTATTCCTATCATGGAGTCCAAATCTGCCACTCACCATGGCCATCGTCCCTACTCCTGCGCACACGCATTTCCCCATTCTGTTCTTGGAAACTTCTTGTACTTCTTCTGGATCGAAAATGTCATTCCCAGGTTAATTAACACATTACAAAAAAAAAACCTCTTGATCCATCGCAATAGTTTTTTAATTAAATGGCTGTTCTTGAACAACCTAGTCTGGATTATACTAGAGACATTGTTCTTGAACAATCTAGTCTATTTGAATAGTTTTTCAAATTGACAATTCTAATCAATCTAATCTAGATGATCTGATACTTTGATTTAAAAAACTATAGATTGAGATCTGAGTCTATTTGAAAAACTACACTTTTAGTATGTATCCATAGCAATAGTTTTTCAAATTGACGTTTCAAATTAATCTAGTCTGCACCACACCACACTAGAATGATTTGAGGTGCACCATACTAGATTGATCTGAAGCTTCAATTTGAAAAGCAAACTCACATTGATGACAGAAACCTAAGAACTGAGACATTAAAACACAAAAAATTGATTTCATTACCAGAGACACGAGAAGTGGCTAAAAGCAAGGTTGGTATGGGACGAAATCCAAATAAATCATTCACACCATCCCCTGAGACATTCATGGAGACTCTGTCATCAATCCTGTAAAGCACTTTTCATTGCGAAGGATACCAAGTCAAGTCCCCAAATTCATGATTTCTACCGAATTCCACCACGTTGTTCTCTAGATTGGCATCGCTCTTGCGCAAGTAAACGATGGAGCGTTTAAACATGGGTTGCAATTGAAGGGTCACCTGTATCAATTATACAACAGATACGTTATATTTTTTTTCCTTCATGGTACAGTAAGATTCGAAGCTATGACTGATCAATTAATTAGGCAGGTGGTAGTACCTGAGATATAATGCCAAGAAGGCCCAGAGAAACCATAGCTGCTTTGAGATATTTGTCTGCGCAAGTCAGGACAGTGATTCTAGCATAGTTTTCTTCTGGACAGGTGGGGCTTATGAGTTTTAGGGCGAGAACGTATTCATGAACAG
Source organism: Pseudotsuga menziesii (assembly GCA_001517045.1). Taxonomy (NCBI): domain Eukaryota; kingdom Viridiplantae; phylum Streptophyta; class Pinopsida; order Pinales; family Pinaceae; genus Pseudotsuga; species Pseudotsuga menziesii. The sequence goes on from LPNX011036370.1 coordinate 145,155, forward strand.
CGCTGCCATTGCCGAAGAGAGAGCTTCCATGGGCACCAGTGGCAAGGAGCCCGACAATGGTGACTCCATCCCAGTAGGGGGAATGAGGGAGCGCCAGGCCTTGTTCGGCAGCTGCGTCTATAAGCTATCGGAGCACCACACCGCACTCCACAGTTATGGTCATGGACTCGGTGTTGATAGCGATAATACGATTGAGATATAGAGTGCTTATGATGAGACCAGAGTCTCCACCTGGGTAGACGAGCTTGGGAATGCTGTGAGACCATCTGGTGACCACCCTCATCTTCTGCTTCCTCCGGCTGGCCATGGAAATGGCCTCCAGCGCCTCCTTTTCATTGAATGGGAACACAGCGAAAGCAGCCTTGCAGGGGATTCAATATGGAAACATCCCATAGGAATTAGAGACTGTGCAATTTGTTAAGCCTGTTGTATCTGAGCATTTCACGGGCGAGCCCGACAGACTCCCCCTGACGCCATGAAAAATAACCAGGAAGACGGCGACGACGATATAGACAAACCGCCAAACCATTATTAAACATTGGCCCTCTTTGGCGCAATTCTGAACCTGTTTTGTCCAGGCTCTAACGAAATCAAATACCGAAACGTCTCTTTTTTAAGCTATCATTTGAAGTGTCATGATGCATGGAAAACCATTTTTCAATAAAAATAATGTGTTGATCGTCACGGGGAAGGGGGGCTCATGTGACAAACTGCAGCAGCTGCATCTATTTTTATTTTGCATGAACTCCATAAAATAATTAGAAAGAGAGACATCATATTGAAAAACTCTATAAAATAGTTAGAAAGAGAGGCATCATATTGAACACTTCTGGGAGTCCTTGTCAAACCCGTCCTCAATCACTTACAGCAACTTCAGAATGACGTCATCAACATCTAGTTCAGGTATACCAATTCGTAGTATCATTTTTGTAATGTTTTTGTTTTTTTTGGAAGTTTTCTTTCTTTCTACATTCTAAGAATATAAAGAACAATATTGTCTTTTTCAATGTCTTAACTTTTTTTTATTAGACTGAATTACATTAATTAAAACCGACAATATTGTCTTTTTCAATGTCTTAATAACTTTTTATCAGACTGAATTACATTAATTAAAACCGACAATATTGTCTTTTTCAATGTCTTAATAACTTTTTATCAGACTGAATTACATTAATTTGATTGACAATGATGATAATGGTTATCAATATCGATCGTGTTTTTAATTATTGGATGTAAGGTTGCATTTTATTAACTTAAATAGTTTAGATCTGTTTAGGGATTATTTTATTTTTGTTTTATGAAATTTTAAAAGGGTAAATGGCTACTTGGTTTTCTTAGAACTTTATTTTAGTATTTAAATATATTTTAATAGAAATATTATTATAATAATAATATTTTTTTGGGGGGACAAGAACAAATTCAAAAATGTTGATGGAAGAAAGCTACCAAGAGTACTTAACTTGCTACATAATCATGCTTTGAGCTTGTGACTTAGAGAAGCATGTCTATATTGCCACCCTTACATATATAGCAAAATATTATAAAAAACAAAACCCATCCCCTAAATTATTTCCTTGCAAACCACAATTTTGAGATGACGATCTCGGATTTGCAATGCTCTCTCCTTTCTCCATCGCCATCCTTGCCACTTGAAGTTTCGGCTTGTCAAACCGAATTTCCATCTCCGCTAGCATCGTTGTCATTGCACGCTCTATTTAAGATATGGACTCCGCAAACTCTTCACGAAGCTGGGACAAATCTCTATCCACTATTTCCAGGTGCCTTCCCTCTTCAACATCCATACATTGTAGGTGTCTTTTCTTCCTTCTAAGTTTCCTTCGTATTTCCCTAAGCTTGATAGCAAATGACAGAGCAAGGTCGAAAGAAGCGGTTGAATTAGAGGAGGAGGCCATGAGATCAGAGGGGTTTCTTAACCAGAGAACCACAAACAAAATTCGATTTTGCAACCAATAAATTGCGATGAAGTGCGAATTGCAAATATTTCTAATTATCAGACCATCATCTATTAAATCCCCTTTGGAGTGCATTAATCCTGAAATCCTAGTATAATCCATCACACATACCACACGATGGAAGGAGAACGGTAAAGGACACTAGAGCAGACCCAAATTGCAGCAGAGCTCACTCGAAATGACCATGGCTGACGTTTGGGAAGTACGATTTGTACTACTTAAACGAATTTTAAAGGGCTCATGCAACATTCCACTCGTCGATGTAACTAACTTGCCATGGGCTGTCATATGAACTGAGTAGATAAGCAAGCTCTACATGGGAGGGTCATATGATAAGCCCCACGATCTTATGACCAGGGTCCTATGGGATCTGACACAAAGAGCTAGTCCCATTTAGAATTAGAGTTGCTTTTCTCAAGGAGGAAGCAACCTTTGCTGCTAAATCTGCTTTTTTTTAATTATATTAGCATATAATTATATACAACAATGCCACACATTTTATGTTTTTAAAGAACTATCTTCTTGAAAGTTTCATTGTAATAGTTGGTGCTTACATTGGAATTCAGATTTTTCAAAATCTCCAATTGTTGTTACATTTTTAATATCTATATTGTTAAGTATTTATTAGGCATTCAACATTGTTAATGTTATTCAATATCCATTTCTTATGTAATATTTATTAAACTATTTTGAAGAGCCAAGTACTAGGCATCTATGTTGCTTATCTCAGCTATTGGTAGTGACAAAAGCTCTCTTATTCACAAAGACAAGTAAACTCATTTTGGATCTTTAATTTCAAGGACTTACTTAATAACTAATTAATTCATATACACATAGAAATATAAACAGTGACACTTACAAGAAGTAACAAGTAATGCAACAACCTATAAACAACAAGTAATCTCACATAGACATATAAGTACCATGGCAACAAGTAATACATTGTTGCAAGTTTGAATGTTTCATAATTTCATCAACTTTTAGCTTTAAACTATATACAATATTACAATAAAATATTTCTAAGAGGCAGGTATAAGCAGCCTTGCTGCTATTTCATCTTGTTATATATTATGCTTCCATCTACATGGATGAGGAACGTGATGTTGATGATGTAATATGAGGTCTTGATAGGACATAATTTGGAAGGAAAATACGTCGACCGTGTGTGGAGTGGACAAAGGTTGCCTTTTTCTTGAAGCAATAATTTAGGGAAATAAATTATCGCCATACCATTTGGTTTTCTTGGTATTCTTGCATTTAATGTTTTGTTTCCTAGCGAAATTGCAATTGGCTATGTGGATGTTGTTTTCTTGTATTCAATGTTCGTTGTGCAGTGTTTTTAGCTCCATAGAAACATAAATGATACAGAGAAACATGCTCTAAATTTAGGGAAAGAAATTACTACCATACGATTTGTTTTTTCCTTGTTTTCTTGTGTTTAGTGTTTGTTTTCTTGGTGAGATTTGTTGTGGGAATATATTTAAGGTGTGGTTTTATTGTTGGATTAAAAGATGAGACATAGATGTTGCTTAATGAATTAAATAGTCTGAAATAAGTCTAAGCCATGGTTATGTGTAGGGTCATCGATCAGATAGTTACTTGGTTGATTTTTCTCCTTCCTCATTGAATAGGTGTGTCATGGGATCTATTCCTTAGCATGCTTGAAATTGGATATTTAATATGGGAGAAATTCCACTAGATATTTTCCATGTGTTGATGCCTGGAAAATTTCGAGGTACTGACAATAGGGATTCTCCTAGGTAATCGATCCCAACTAGATTGTCCACTGTTTTGTGTGGGGAATCCGTGCGGTTAACAGTCCGACTACCATATATATATTAATCTTGTTTAAATATTTATTGGTTGCGGCTTGATCCACGATTTATGTAGTTTTCTTTAAATGAATAAATGCGATGCAAATGCCTAAAATAAATGCACACAATTCATGAACATGAACCTCACAAGTGATGCATAGGTTCTTACATCTCGTCTTATCATTCCTATTCCTCAATCACTTCTTTAAATATGGATCTAAAAAAATCTATTATATTCTAATTTATTCTTGTCTAATCTATTCTATCCTCGTAGGGATCAAATGTAAAAGAAGTAGAACAATGTAATGTAATTATTCATAATAAATATGCAGATAGTTGTTTCAATTTCATATGTATAGTTACAACAGAAAGATTATCAAAGATAGATTTGAAATAATAAAACATTCATTACTCGATTCATACGCATAATTTTATATAGAAAGCAAAACCATTCGTCATCAAAGAAATAATTCAACAAAAGTCAGAACGATCTCACAGTTGTACGGAAACCAAATATAAGTAATTCCACACATTCCATGCAAATTTCCATGCAGTCCTTTCCCAACAAGTAAGTCCTTCTTTATTAGCATAAAAAATGAGTTCTCCTTACAAAAGAATCCAACCTCCTTGTGCTAGCGAAAATTCCTTCTACTCTACTCTCTACCTCTATTTATAATACATTTACAATTTGTCATCTAATGACTTATCGACTTCCCTAACCCTAGGCATTCCAAAATTTCATCTTTTAGTGCTTTACATGAGAAAATGACAAAATATACAAAAGGACAAAACATTTTCAAGTGGTCCCATCCAAGCTTGAAATATATTCTCTCCATGCATTGGCTTCCTCTGTGATTGTCTTGTAATTTATCAGCTCCAGCATTTGCACTGTCACTTCGTGTACGACCAACTGGGTCTCCACGCATGTCACCCTTTATGGAGCGGTTTTGCGTAAGTATTACAAGATATAATTGATGATAGAATATTTTGCAACCCAAGTTATAACATCTTCTTCATTAATAATTTCCAATTTTTGAATGTACTGTACATCCTCATGTAGTCTATCTTGTAGATACACCATATGCTGGTCCTTGTTTGGGAATTTAGTGATCTTTGCAGCCAAAGAAAGATGGCATTTATCATGGAATTGGCGCATCTTTTTATAGAAATATGTACATTTTTCTAGAGTCTTGTCAATTTCATTGTTCAACCTCACGGAAGCTTTTTTGCAAAACTCTAGGGGCGCCATTTCTATTTTTAGGCCTCTTGCTATCTTCTGCGGCAACTGCTCGAGAAATGTCGACTTGGCCTCTACCCAGGTTAACTGGATTTGAACCTTTTCTATGACTTTTATTAGTCTTTTTCTAAAATTAAGTGACTATGCTGTGATTTCATTCAATCTTGTTTCTACAAAATTTTCCTTATAAATTTCATCGAAGATATTTACTTGAACTTGGTGTATCTTTCTTTGGATTTCACAAACCTAGTTACAGAAAGGGGTGATTTCTAGCTGCCTCTCATTGGATAACTTTAGCTGGCTCTCCATAGATACCTTATGTGCCACCAACTCTTCTACTTAGTTTTTTAATTCCCCCACTTGTTTTCTTGCCGCAGATTCCCTTGATTCTAGTTCTGAAATTTTGTCTTCAAAATCTCTTTTCTCTCCCTCCATAATGGTCACCTACACCTCCAATGCATCCTTTTATACTTCCAAATCTTGGTATTATCTTTTGTGTCTTTATTTTTACGAGAGGATAGCCTTGTGCTTTAATTTTAGTTTTATGCAATCTCCTTTGGTCTTGAACAAGGTATCTTTCAACTTAAGAATTTTTCCTTTTTCATGCTCTACATTTTCCATTAACTGGTCATTGTTATCAGCGCGGGCTTGTGCAACTGCTACATTCACAGAGGCCATGAACTTAGGGTATTTAAGAGTACCCTCCATGGTGGTATTTTCGGTCACTGTAACCACATCAACATGTGATCCTATTTTTAACCTTTTTTAGACCTTCTGATGATGGTATTTCTCGTCCTACAAAAAAAGATGGTATCTAAGCACGCCAATGTGTGTTGCTTAGACGAATTGAAAGGAGTAAGCCCAAGTTCTGGAAAAGGAATGTGGATTCCTGTGATTGTGCCACCTGATGAAGCAGGAGGATCTACAGGGTTATTTTGAGCTGCTTCCCGACCTAATTCTTCCCTGAGCTTATCCTCCTCCTCCTTCTTTCTTAGTTCTTCAGCCGCCTCCTTGTATTCCTTTTGTTTTCTCTCTGCCTCTTCTTTCCTTAATCTATCTTCTTCTTCTTTTTTCCTCTGAGCCTCTTCTGCTTCCTTCTGCTTCTGAGCCTCTTCTGCTTGTTTCTTTTCAGCTTCTTCCTTCTATTTCCTCTCTGCCTCAGCCTGTTGTAACTTTAAGGTCTCTTCTTTTTGTTTCTGCAGCTTCCTCTCTACTGAACTGCTGCTATGTTTGTTCCTGCTAGTGCTACCTTTCTTCTTGAACCACTTTCTTAGCTCAGTCATGTTACTGGATCTTCTGTACACCTCTTCATCCTTATTGAAGTAATCTGAGTATTCATAGCATATCCCAACAGTTGCGCAATGTTCTGCAACACTTCCACTACTGTAATTTCTATGGAAACTTTTCTCTCCAAAGTGAAAAAATTCCAACTCTTTTACAAACTTAGAGGCACCTTTGACTTTGGTGAATTTGTAACTCCCTATACTGAAAGGTAGTGGCGAGAAGGTTTCCTTTTCCATATCATAGAGGAATTTACCTACTCCGTTTATGAACACTTGCATGACTGCTTCTTTATGGACTACATAATCTGTAACATATTTGAGCAACAGTGATGGAGATTTGGAGCCTCCATACATCCTCAAGTATGTTCCTTCTTGTGAGAAAAATAGTCCCTGTATTCAGAAAAAAACATCCATGGCATTATCTAACAAGCAATTGGGCTCTTTGAGGAAGATCAACTCATAAAGGGGCATCAAAAACTCTTCACATATAAGCTTGTAGAAACTTGCATACCTGTGTGCCCAGAGAATCTGATAAGAAACATACAGAGGGGCCTTGGTGTGTTTCCAAGTGCACATGGTCTTGGTGAACGGTTTCCTGCATAGAATGTAGTCAATCAAGTAGGATGACATGTAAAATTCTGACCTCTTTTTAGTCATCCCTCCATGTGCGGGAACTACACATGATGACAAGCTACTCGATATGATGTCTATCCAATTGAAAAATTGTGCCTTCAAAGGCCACATAGTATATTAGTGGGATCCAACTTAATTTATAAAGTGTTCCATTTTCTTAGCCAAAAATCCAATGCAGCATCAAAGCTATGATCCTGAATGGGGTTTGTAAGCTTGAGGACTCATATTCTTCTATTGCCTTTTGGCATAGTTGTTTTCCTATTATCATCATCTTCTTTGCACAATCCAAAATATCTAGATCTACCTTTTTGACCCACTCATCAGTCATCATAACCTGTGCAAGGGGAGGCTTGCAGGCCAAGGCTATGTAAGCTGGAGTGAATGAAGAAAAAGCTTCCCCCTCTACATTAGCAGTAATCATTGTGGAAGGATTCGTAGGAAAAATCCACCTGATAAACCCCGAGCACAAGAACAACTTTGGACGTGTAGCGGCCTTAGTATTTACCAAGTTTTTAATGTTTTGATACAAGGAAATTTCTTCTAGACCAACATTAGGGACGTTCTGGTCTCTAATCATTTAATAGATATCTCCCCATTTGAACTCTGGGGCCACCCCTGTAATGGCCGTAGTGTGGTCAAATTTGATCTCATTCCTGGAGATGATATCCACATCTGAATCGACCTCACTTTCCTTAGATTTCTTCTTACCACCCTTCATAGGCATTATGTAAATTTATCATTTTCAAGCTATCCTTTGGGAGTTAATCCTTCTCAGTGAAAGTAGAACCTATGACATGAGCATGGTAAGATCTATCATAGTGATACCGTGGCTGTTTTGAGTAATGAAATCATGCATTATTTTACTGAAGCATTCTATGCTGAAAAGAACAATTGTCATTTGTGATGTGATAAAATGTGTGTATTTACAGAGTTTGAATAAAAAATATCAGCACCTGTGTATATGCTGCTATAATCGGTCAAAACAAAGTAGAAAACGAACATTTTATTCTTTTTTCTGTTAAGCATTAAGGTTTGTTGAATTTATCCAAGTTAAAGGCGTTTACAAGCTTATTTTTTAACCTTTTATTTATTAGTCTCAAACTCGTTGAGGCACCGAGGCTTCTAACCACTACTTCCTTCAAAGGTAAACAAACAAATAGAGAAACACGACAATGGCTTCAAAAACAGGGGAATATTCGAGGCACTGTAAGTCTCTAGTTTGCTCCAAAAGCCCTGGAAACACTTCTACATAATGGTGTTGGCCCTAGGAAGTGTCGCAGGAAATGAATCCTCATGCATGCACCGATTGAGGAAATACTATCCTAAGGCTTTGAAGTGTAGCAAGGTTTAGGGTCTAAGTCTGCAATGAGTCCCTTATTTGTCACATACTTATCCCCTGACACACATGACTTGGGACTCTCACAGGATGTAGAGAATCTATCCCATTGTGACGTTAGTGCTGAGTCTTTGGGGTTTAAAACAATCATAACACCGGTTAGGATAAGAACCCACATTGAGCGACAAAACTAGGAAGAAACTTCATGAAGGAAATACTAGCAGGTCGGAGGTTTAGTGAAAAACCTATATGCCCTATCAGGATCACATTCTACCGTCTAGTGCGCAAATGCAGTCGTGAGGCTAAGGAGTTCTTCAAAAACACTCTTTGGGTGATTCTAGTCATGTAAATTGTAACAAAAATACCCTAGGGGTTGTGGATTCTCTTTTACCAAGAAAGGGGATGTGGAATAGAGAGAGAAATGTTAATCAACGGTGAAAATTGGTTATGATGTGCCTAACCCAAAAACCATTACCACATATATATAGGTTTTAAACTTTTAAAAGGAGGACAAGAGTATGGGGCAAAGAACCTACGTGTCAACCGTAGAGATGGACACGATGTTGGGCTAAGATGTGAAAGCTCCAATTGTCTCTTTACAGTTGGATGCTCTTCAAACTAGCATTCATGGTAGAAAATAAATAACACCACACCCGTATTTATATGAAAAATAGAAAAAGAGTCATTAATGTGGTCCCTGGAGCATTTAATGCAGTAGGTGGTGAAACATTGTTTAGTGCAAAAACGTGGTCAATTGCTTTATCAATGATCTTTCCAAATGCCTCTGACATTATCGATGGTGAAACGTAAGTTTCTCCCACCGTATAGGCGGCCAATAACAAGTTTTATTCGACCTTGTCGACAGAAAATGATGAGTTTTCTTTGACGGTGTTGGCAAAACCTCCCCAAAATACTCCAATTGGTTTTATCGATTATGACTGCATCGGTGGAAAACTCAAAAGTTTCTGAAAACTCGGCCAAAATTAAACATTAGGAAATTTCTTTGATTCTTTTGATTGTGTCAGAGGTCACTCGCGAGTTACTCCCGATCGTGTCGACGAGTTGTGGCGAAACGACACTTCATAGTAAAAGCTTCTTTTTCCCAAGTCAACATATTGACGTGATTGGTTGAGTTCCTCTGACACGTCGAAGAAACCCGCCAAATTTCTCTAATATGTCGATAGAAAAGGATGAGTTTTAACTTAGCCAAAAAAATTCTTTGTCAACCTTTTGGGAAAAAACTAAGTGTTTAAGATGGATTCCCTAGGATTGAAAAGCTAGTCTAGGTAAGCTTTCACTCAAAAGTAAGGAGGGTCCCTAAAATGTAAAATATTTTGGGGGAGAAGTTGCAGCAACAACAATTGGTGACTGGCTGGCGAACACGGATCTCTGAGAAAACTACCTTTGGAAAACAAGACTGCTACATGGTACTTGATTATGGATATATAGAAATATATTCAATGCATTCTTTGAGATCATTTAAGAATCCAGACTTATCCAGGGATGTAAAAATTTTCACATCACATTGATTGTAGTATTTTGGGAGTACGGTAACCAAGATTAGAAGTCTTGATAACTCCCTTTGGGCCAAAATATGAGATTCATTTTTCCTCTATCTTTTGGCCGCCACTAGATATGACTCCACAAGATTGTAACAAGGTTAGACATATGTATTCGTTTGTTCCTCATTCCCATGCTTATTAGAATTCTTTTGATGCTTTCTATTTTGATGACATATGTATTTTAAGTCTTTCTTGATTTCCTCTTCTACTTTGAGAAATTTGGTGAGGGTTCTTCCATCCATAATGTCCTTTTGTGTGAGTGATAAAATTGTTTCAAGCTCACAGACGGAGAAGAACCTCTCTGAGCAATCCTTTTGATCTGTTGGTTCATTCCTTCATCATATCTTCTTTGATGTAGATTTTTTTTTTGTCTTGGAATTTTGACTCTTTACTATAAGCCTTTGGATTTTAATTTGTAGCATGGGATCATTTTGAATGACATACATACATTAGAACTTCTTCCTTTCCATGGGTCTATCATGGTAGGATTCCTATGACAGATATTAGTGTGAGAATCGATGGAGCCCCAAGATAGTACTCTAGACCTCATGAGCCTTAGTTATTTTACAGGGTTTAAAATGACTTCAATGTGGAATTGAAATTAGATTCCCTTTCCATGGTCTATCTATAATTAAAGAATCTCAAATTTGATCAAATTTTACCACACATGTTTTCCTAGGAGCAGCTCTTGAATTTCAAAGGCCTTTGAGATTATTCGGATTTCTATGTTTTCAACCGTCAAAGATTGAGTTGGTTTATTAGCAAATAACAAGAAACAAGTGAATCAAAGCAAATCAGAAAAAGAAAACCAACTACATGAAAACAAGAAAAGAAAAGAAAGGTCTTATTTATGTACAAAAGTGTTCCCAAAAATATAGGTGAAGTACTGTTTGAGAATAAGGCCATTCATAGGAAGGTTCTCTTCCCGCTCTTGTAAATATTGCAACTTATAAGTTGAGGGGCCAAGTTTCTCAACAATCTGATAGGGGCCAACCCATAGATGTTGAAATTTTGTGTGTTTCCCTTCTCGTCATGTGGGTGATCCCACTTTAATACTAAGTCTCCTATTTCAAAGTCCCTCTTCCTAGATTTTCGTTTATCAAACCATCTCTTGAAAATGTCCTCATGTTGGTTAAATCTATCTTTGGACTCTTGCCTAGATTCTTCAATTTTCAACATAGTGTTAATCCTTGCTTCTAAGATTTCATTGTCGAATCCTCATGAGGCTTGAGTTAATTGCAAGGATGGGAGCAGAATGTTTGGGGATAAAATATATTCTTTCCCATATACCAGAGTATAGGGAGACACTCCTAAAGAATTCTTTGGGGTGACCCTATCTTCCCATAGTGGATTTGGAAGGGCTATTTGCCAATTTCTTTGATTTTCAATCACTTTAAAAAAAAAATTGAATGAGATTCTTGTTTGTTGATTATGCTAACCCATTTCCCTAAGGATAATAATTTGTTGAATAATGTAATTTAATTACCTTTTCATAAGAAAATTTAGTTATCTTGACAGATGATAAATAAGATGCATATAAAAAACAAGGGAAATTGGAACCCCAAACCTGGTTATAATGTTCTCTTGTATAAAGTTGATGACCGCATCCTCATTTACTTTGCGCAACAGAACCGCTTCAACCCATCGTGTGAAATAATTTGTAGTTGTAACTATATAGTGATGTTGTATTTAAGAGTTCGAATGATTTCCCCAATGATATATATGCCCCACTATTTGAATGGTTCTGAAATAATAATGGGTTGTAATGGCTCGACTGCTTTTGACAATCTACCACCACTCCTTTGGCACACATCACATTTTCTTGCATAATCATGAGCATATTTGAATAGAGTTGGCCAATAGTAGCCAACTTTGAGAATTTTATGAACGGTATAATTATCTTTAGAGAAATGTCCTCCCACAAGCCCGTCATGCAATTCTTTAACTACTTTGCATGCATTTTCCTTCTCAAGACACCTAAGAAAAACTCCATCATAATTCTTCTTGAAAAGTATTCCATTAATTATCTGATAAGAGGATGAATTCAATCATAGCGCCCTTCTCTGCTTGGAGTTCCACTGTTCAGGTAGATGTCCTTGCTGAATATAATGCACTAAATCTCGGTACCATGACTCGGGTGTGGTGAAAATGGGACATATATCAATAGAGTTTAATTCATATTCATTCTCCCAATCATGCTCTTCACTGTCATGAATTTCAACAAGCAACATGCACATCCATTGACCTTTAATGATAGTAGAAGGTTTGAATTCTAAATCATATTCTTGGAATGTTGTCACCCAGTTTCCTCTTCGCTCACCCAATTCTTTCTGTACGAAGAGGGACCTAACAGCTGAATGAGGAACAATAACCTTGGTTTTATTTTTCAAAATATAAGGTCTAAATTGTTTTATCGCTTTGAAAACTACATACTCTTTTTAATCTACAGCAGGGTAATTCAATCCAGCCCCTTGTAATCTAGTGCTCATAAATGATATTGGGTATTCATCTCCCAATTCTCCTGTCCGCGTGAGCACCGCTGCAAGAGAGTTATCCGAAGCAAAATTATACATAATAAAATCCTTTTCAAAGTCTATAATCCTTAAAGAATGCGCATGAGCTATCATTGTTTTGATGTCTTTAAAAGCGACCTTCTCGATATCATTCCACTTGAATTGTATGCTTTGCTTCACCATTTGCTACAAAGGTTTTACAATTTGGGAAAAATCTGGTACAAACCTTCGAACAAAATTTATTTTTCCCATGAATGACTACATAGATTTTTTGTTATGGGGCAAGGGAATATGAGATATAACCTCAACTCTCTCTAGATAAATTGAGATTCCCTTCTTTGAAATGATGTGACCCAATAATTTCCCTTCTAGAACGGTGAAAATTCTCTTCTTTGGGTTTAAATATATGTCGTATTTTATACAACGGTCAAAAATTTGTTTCAAGTGAAAAGCACGATCCTCTCTTTTATTAGAGAAAACTGTCATGTCATCTAAGTACACCACTACACAGTGGTCAATTAGTCCTCGGACTGCAATGTCCATGGCCCTTTGAAATGTATCTCCAACATTTATGAGGACAAATGACATTGTCCTATAAGCAAACGCTCCCCACTTCGTATGAAATGTAGTCTTCAGTCTACCTTGTTCGGCCACCAACACTTGGTTATAATTTGAATACCCATCTAATAAGGAGAACAATTCTGAACTTGACACCATCTAAAGAATTTGTTCCATAAACGAAACTAGATATTTATCTTTATTTGACTCTTTGTTAATATTTTGGAAGTCAACACACAACCTTATATCTCCTAACTTCTTTTGTAATTGAACCAAATTAGCCACCCATTCATAATGTTGAACTCTGAAGATAATCTTTGCATCCAGAAACTTCTTTACCTCATTTTGGATTAAAGGCTCTAACTTTGGATGCATTTTCCTGAGTTGTTGCTAACTCATGGTTTTATGCCTGTCTTGATAGGAATTATATGTTGAATGATGTGCGTGTCATATGTCTTTAGGTCTTCATATGTCCAGGCGAATATATCTTTATATTTCTGAAACAATTTAATAAATTGACTCCTTTCTCTAGGTGAGCACCACTTTCTCAGATTTATGTATGCGGGCTCAACTTTCGTCTCTAAATTTATTAGCTCATATTGCATAGATGAATTGTTGGTTTTGATGCTGGTTGGTTTTTAGAATTTGTTATGTAGATCAAACATTCCCTCAAGTGTCCTTAATCCTTTGGGAAAGAAATTTCCTTTGGTCAATTCTCCATTTTGTAAATCTGCATGATGTTCTTTATCATCAATTACAGTTCTTTGAAAACATCATCATTGGTCAAAAAATTGATAATCTGTTCATCATCATCAAACACCCTCAAATTTGTGATATTATCAACTACTGATGGCCTGAAAATAAGTTCAATAGAACACTTATGATTAGTTGGCACTAACTTGGAAGCATAAGTAGCTAATAAATCAGCTGCAACATTTTGTAATCTAGGAATTGAGTTTATATTGAAAGCATTAAAATGTTCTATCAAATTCCATACTTCAGCTAGATATCCTTTTAGTTGTGGATAAAAACAATGAATTGTGTCTCTAACTTTCCTAACTACTATCTCATAATCACTGAAAACTTTTAAAAATTTTGCATTTAGTTCAATGGCTTTCTTCAGGCCCTAGACTAGAGCTTCATACTCAGCTGTATTGTTTGTGCATTCAAACTCTAGCCTATAAGAGAGAAACTGTTTGTTCTTTTTAGGATCAATTAGAATGCAACCCGCTCCTTATCCCTCTTTTGTTTTGGAACCATAAAATATAAAAACCAAAACCTATATTCTAACTCTACTTGGTTAGTATCGTTTCCTATGTTAGTGACTACATTTACTATGTTACAGTCAATATCACCAGTCCGCGAAAAATGAAGGATATCAGACTGTGTATCTAATTCACAACTGACTTCTTCAGCTTGGTAATTCCCTGGTTCAATTTCTAAAAAGTAGTTTCCCAAAACTGAAGATGAGAAATTTATCGGCTCATTCTTTTCTTCCAACTGAGTTACATTATGTTTCATATGTGATTCACTCAATATCTTAATATGATTTTTACTATTTTTGATATGGCAGCCACATGTGAGACCAATCAGTTTCAAAGTAACCATTAAGTTTCATTGACCAAACCCTGCTCAATATTAGTCCATAATCCTCTGGTATATATACTACCATGATATCTATGAACTGGCAAACTCTAGGATCCACATATAATCGAATTAGCGCATATTTCATTTCCCCTATCGCTTTAATAGTAGAATTGTCCAGTTGAATGATTCGAGAGGGGGATGGTGTTAGTTGGCCATTAATATTCTTACAAATCAAAAGAGACATACCATTGGAAGAGGCTACAGAGTCTACCAAACAATTATGTACATTGTGATTGGAAATCTCAAATGATAACAAGAAAGGTAAAGTTTGAGATTTAGATTTTCCACCAATGCTTGCTTCGTTAATCTTAGTATCAGATTCAATGGCTTCTGAATTATTGTTGGGTTGTGGATCGAAGGATTCCAATATTTTTCTTCTTTGTTGAGGTATATTACATAATTCAAATAAAGAGATATTTTCTTTAGTTTTCTTAATGCATTTTACAATATCATACCCCATGTCATATTCTGCAGAACCTTTCTTAGTACTTTCTGTTTTATTTTCCAGAGCTTTCACAAGTTTGTTAACTACTGGATTTGTTTATGTTATGTTTCCCCGATTAGACTTAGGTTGCGTTTGAGTAGTGTTGATAATTTTCTTCATGGTTTCTTTTATTTTCTTTATTTTAGGAAGCACTTAAATTTCATCCACTATCGATCCTTTACTTCTAGTTGTAACATTAACCGATGACACTTGAATTTCCTCATTATTCTTTTCCTTTATCAACCCCAATGTGGGCACCCAATCCCATAATACCATCGTGGTTTCCTCATTTGTTTCTTTCAGCTCATTTTTTTGGTCTTCCTTTGCCTCAATCTATGTCAATTAGGAATCTAACAGTTGATTCATAACCAAAGTCATTGAGTTTATCCACCACATGAAACTTTGTTCAGAATGATGCTCCTAATGAAAAGCATAGAAATGGTCCATGACTACTTCATTAAAATTTAAAACAACAAAATTAATTGGAGGTGGTTGAAGTTTTCCACTTTCTTCGCTTTTCTTGTAATAAGGCTTGAAAGGATTTCTAGATGAACTAGCTCCCTTGTCTTTTTCTAAGTCTACTATCTTATTTGATAACTTATGTACCATCTTGACCACATTTTCTAACTCATTCGAGTGTTCTTCTTTGGGCCTAGTTAACAACAAAGGTTTTTTACTTCTGGTTCTAAAGTGTGCTTTTCTATACTATCAAGATCAGCTTCCAGCTTGTTGGCTTCATCATAATTTTCTACCAGTGTGGGCTTGATTGCCATTTTCACAAACATTTATATAGGTGGGTAAAGTGTTGTAGTATAATATTCTACCAAAGATTCTTTTGTTGGTTTTGTTTCAGCACTAAAACTGCTTAAAAGAGTAATAAATATTTGATGGAAATCTTGAAATTTTTCTTTCTTTTCCATCCTCATAGACAATTACTCTTTCATAAGGGTAGCTACAGTTTTTTTATTACCAAATTTGCTTTTCAATACTCTATTGAAAGTATCCCAGTTTGCTATTGAATTGGCTTGTAGACTAAAAAACCAAGAAGATGCTTTAGGCTCAAAAGTATATGGAAACATCCTGCATACAACATATTCATGTTCAACATTTAAAAGATCTAGAGAAAGATAAAAACTTTTCAAATGGTATTCTATAGAAATACCTTTTTCCAGGGTCTAAATTTGGTAATACTCTTTCTGGGTGCTTAGGAAAATCATGCAAAGGCGCGACCAAATTAAGTGGTGTTCTAACCCTCCATGCTGGTTTATTAGTAGCTGCAACCATAAATTGAGGTGGAGACTGTCGTTGAGAATGTAGGAAAAACTAAGTTGTAGGAGACTCTGGTCCCAACTGATCAAGAGATTGAATGATTTCTTGGATAGATAGATCCATCGATTCCTCTGAATTTTCTACAAGGATCAAATCTTGTGTATAAGAGATTGCTTTTTTGGGACCATGCCTTCTTGGTAATGCATGGATTACTTTAAATCCTCCATGTTTCTTAACGTAAGATCTTGTGTGTCTCTAAAAGTGATCAACTTCTTCGAATGGAACAATGTACAAATGTTCAGAACCTTGTTCTTCAGAACTTACCTTTTCTTGTTCTTCAGATTCACGAATGAAATCTTCAAGAAAAGTAGTTTCATATGTATTTGCAATGGAATAATTTCTCACCATCAAATTTGCTCTGCCAACCATGCACTGGAGACCCTCCTTCTAGTGCCAAATTTGTTGATGACTCAAAAATTTCCAGGTACCGATGGTAGGGATTCTGCCCGGTAATCGGTCCCAACTAGATTGTCCACTGTTTGGTGTGGGGAATCCATTTGGTTAATGGTCCAAATACCATTAATTAAGTTTGTTTAAATATTTACCGGTTACGACTTGATCCACCGTTTGTGTAGTTTTCTTTAGATGAATTAATGAGATGTAAATTCCTAAACTAAATGCATGTAATTGATGAACAAGAAACTCGCAAGTGATGCATAGATTCTTACCTCCTCTCTTATCATTCCCGTTCCTTAATCATTTCTTTAAATATGGATCTAACAAATCTATTATATTCTAATTTATTCTAGTCTAATCTATTCTATCCTCGTAGGGAAAAAATTTAAAAGAAGTAGAGCAATGTACTGTAATTATTCATAATAAATATGCATATAGTTGTTTCAATTTCATATGTATAGTTACAATAGAAAGATTATCAAAGATAGCTTTGAAATAATAAAACATTCATTACTTGATTCATACACATAATTTTATATAGAAAGCAAAACCATTTGTCATGAAATAAATAATTCAATAGAAGTCAGAATGATCTCACAGTTGTATAGAAACCAAATAGAACTAATTCCACATTTGAGATTCCACACATTCCATGCAAATTATCGTGCAGTCCTTTCCAAGCAAGTAATCCCTTGTTTATTAGAAGAAAAAATGAGTTATCCTTACAAAATAACCCATCCTCCTTATGTTAACGAAAATTCCTTCTACTCTACTCTCTACCTCTATTTATAATAAATTTACAAATTTTCATCTAGTGACTTATCGACTTCCTTAACCCTAGGCATTCCAAAATTTCATCTTTTAGTGCTTTACATGAGAAAATGACAAAATACACAAAAGGAAAAAATATTTTCAAGTGGGCCCATCTAAGATTGAAATATATTCTCCCCATGCATTGGCTTCCTCTGTGGTAGTCTTGTATTTTATCGGCTCCAACATTTGCATTGTCAATTCGTGTACGACCAGCTGGGTCTCCATGCGTGTCACCCTTTCTGGAGCGGTTCTGCATAAGTCTTCCAAGATATAACTGTTGACAGAAGCTTGTGCAACCCAAGTTATAACATCTTGTTCATTGATAATTTCCATTTTTGATGTACTGTACATCCTCATGTAGTCTATCTTGTAGATACGCCATATGCTAGTCCTTGTTTGGCAATTCAGTGATCTTTGTAGCTGAAGAAAGCTGAAGTTTATCATGGACTTGGCACATATTTTTATAGAACTCCATATAGTTTTCCAGAGTCTTGTCAATTTCATTGTTCAACCTCACGGAAGCTTTTTTGCAAAACTCCAGGTGTGCCATTTCTATTTTTAGTCCTCCTGTTGTCTTCTGTGACAAGTGCCTAGGAAATGTCGAGTTGGCCTCTACCCAGGTCGACTGGCTTTGAACCTTTTCTGCAAATTTTATTATTCTTGTTTTGAAATTAAGTGACTCTACTATGATTTCATTAAATCTTGTTTCTACTAGCTTTACCTTATAAATTTCACCCGAGAGATTTACTTGAGCTTGGTGTATCTTTCTCTGTATTGCAAGCATGGTCATATAAAGGGGTGATGTCAAGTTGCCTCTCATTGGATATCTTTAGCTGTCTCTCCAGGGATACCTTTTGTGCCACCAACTCTTCCACTTGGTTTTTTAATTCCCCCACTTGTTGGCTTGCTGCAGAGTCCCTTGATTCTAGATCTGAAATCATGTCTTCAAAATATCTTTTCTCTCCCTCCATAATGGTCACCTGCACCTCCAATGCATCCTTTTCTACTTCCAAATATTGGTATTCTCTTTGGAGTCTTTCTTTTTCCAAGAGTATAGCCTCGTGCTTTCATTTTAGTTCTATGCCTTCTCCTCTTGTCTTGACCAGGGTATCTTTCAACTTGAGCATTTTTTCCTTTTGGTTCTCTACATTTTCCATCAATAGGTCAACATTATCAACGCTAGATTATGTAGCTGCTACATTCAAAGAGGCCATGAAATTAGGGTATTTATGAGTACCCTCCATGATGGTGTTTTCGGTCACCATAACCACATCAGCTTGTGATCCTATTTTTAACCTTTTTTCAAACCTTCTGGTGATGGTCTTTCTCGTCCTATAAAAAAAGATGGTATCTAAGAATGCCACTATGTGCTGCTTAGATGGAGTGAAAGGAGTATTCCAAAGTTCTGTAAAAGGAATGTGTACACCTATGATTGTGCCACCTGGTGAAGCAGGAGGATATACCAGGTTATTCTGAGTTGCTTCTCGGTCCAATTCTTCCCTGAGCTTATCCTCCTCCTCCTTCTTTCTTAGTTCTTCAGCTACCTCCTTGGCTTCCTTTTTCTTTCTCTCTGCCTCTTCTTTCCTTAATATGTCTTCTTATTCTTTATTCCTCTTATCCTCTTCTGCTTCCTTATGCTTCTGAGCCTTTCTACTTATTTATTTTCAGCTTCTGCCTTCTGTTTCCTCCCTGCCTCAGCCCATTGTAACTTTAAGGCCTCTTCTTTTTGTTTTTGCAGCTTCATCTCTGCTACACTGCTGCTATATTTACTCCTGCTAATGCTACCTTTATTCTTGAACCACTTGGTCAGCCAATAACAAGTTTTCTATGACCATGTTGGCAGAAAATGATGAGTTTTCTTCGACAATGTCAACAAAAACACCCCAAAATACTCCAACTGGTTTCATCAATTACGACTGCATCGGTGGAAAACTCAAAACTTTTTGAAAATTGGGCCAAAAGTAAACATCGAGAACTTTCTTTGATTCTTCTAATTATGTCAGAGGTCACTCGCGAGGTACTCTTGATCGTGTTAGAAAGTTTCAGCAAGTTTTTCTGAAACGACACTTCGCAGTAAAAACTTCTTTTGCCCAAGATGATGTATCAACACAACTGGATGAGTTCCTCTGACACATTGGAGAAACTCACCAAATTACTCTGATATGTTGGCAGAAAAGGATGAATTTTTACTTAGCCAAAAAACTTCTTTGTCAACCTTTTGGGAAAAAACTAAGTGTTTAAGATGGATTCCCTGGGACTGAAAAACTAGTCTTGGTAAGCTTTCAATCAAAAGTAAAAAGCAGCCCTAAAATTTAAATTTTTTTGGGGGAACAATTGTAGCAGCAACACCGTGTACACTGAAACTAGCTATAGTTTTTTTTACTATTATACCACTTATCTACCTGACAAAAAAAGGATGCTATGCACCATTCTACAAATATTTTGCTTGCTTTTGGCTGGATAACAATACATATGGGTCAAGCCCTGCTCATAATGGATGGGAGGGAGACACTCTTATTCAGATTAATTAATCCTCCCTTTGCCCACTTAGTCTAATTGTCCATTTTCCTAGATTATGAGGTCTACATGACTTCACTAGGGCATGGGGGCCACACCTAGGGGCCACTCACCACTTATTGCACCTCTTTGCATGAGCTTAGGAATCTCAGGGACGAATCTCTATAATTTAGGAACCCACTCTGAGTACCACCAATGGTCTCCTTCAGTTGACATTGATAGGTATACAATTATTTTCAGTTATGCTCTGATTACCATAATTTAGTTCACTCTCAGTCATTCTAGCTCTAGTTTTCATGATTTGAGGGAGTGTGGGCTCCTTTGTTCATCTACCCTCTTCAGTTAATTGATTATAGACTTACTCAATGATCCATAGTTGCATTAGTGATCTCTAGTGGTGATTTCCCACCTGAGTTAACACCGAAGTCAGCTTGAGTTGGTGAATTCAAATCATATCCAAGGCATTCTAAATCTCCCTATTGTATGACTATTGTATTATAGAGACATCAATGAGAATCAATGTAGTGATATTTTGACCATTTTTTGCCTCATGTGTGTGTAATTTATGCCATGAATCCATTGATAAGTTTACATTGAATTCTTAATTCTTTTGCAATATTCTCTTCAAATTGCTTTCATTTAGGGATGAGGATCCATGTTTCACTAAAATTAACATGGTATTAGAGCAGGTATTCAAGCTATTAGTAAACCTTGGAAACTTCCATTAATGCACTAGAAGCAATTGGGTTCCACATAAATCCTGGAAATATTTCCTTGCTCCCTCTGGATTTTGTCCATAGAATTCTATCCAGGAGTGATGCACCCAGAGAAAGTGCACATGTCGAAGTGGAGAGTGTTTAATCTAGTTTGTTAGTGAATTGAAGTGTTTTGCAGTGTTTTTGCAGGTACATTCAAATATTTCTTGAAGAATTGTTGTTCTAGAAGCTATGAAATGGAGAATTCAGTAGCTCTGACTCCTTATACCCTTTAATTACCTTGATTGGAGGGAACATATACATATTTTCTTGCACAACAATGCTTTGTACAAGGTCACCATGTGCAGAGAAGTCAAGCCATAATAGTATCCTGAAAAATCCAAGTATCTAAACAAGATTAATGAAGCTTTTTGATTCATGTGCATCCACATATCCAGGGAGTTGTTGTTCCATATTAATGGAATCAAGACTCCAAAAGAAGTATGGGATAAGCTCAAATCCTTGTTTGGAAAATAGGATGAGTTGAGGGGCCATATCTTGGAGAATGAGTTGGTAGCACTGCAACCTAGTAACTTCAAAACAATACGTCAAATTTTCACTAAATTAAATTCCCTTGTCATGCAATGCAAGCAGTGTGGGATTGAGAAGAAGGATGAGAAATTGGTGCTCTCCATACTGAGAAAACTTGGACCATAATTCTGAGTGTTTTTATCTACCTTTCACTCTTGGAGACTGACTACTCCTAATTGGAGAATGCAATCCCTGGATGCCTTCATAGAGTCTTTAATACATGAACAAGATAAGTTGATTAACATGGGAGATATCAAACCCTCCAAGAATCAATATCTCTTAGTTGGAGAGACTAAGAATGTGCAAGCAAAGGGGAAGCAAAGAGGGAAAGAGAAGAAAAACATTGATTCAAAGCTAAAGGATAAGTAGAATCCTTCAAATGGAGCCTCTAGTTCCAAGAAAGACAAGCACAAGAAGTTTGATAAAGCCAAGTGCTCTTACTGCAAGAGAGGATTTCATTTAGAGAACCAATGTATGCAGAAGAACATTGAATAGATGTCTAAGCTCCTTGAAAAAAACAACATATCCCTTCTTGAAGGCGTAAAGAATTCTATTGCTGGTAACAAGACAGAAGAACATGAGAGGTTTCATGCTTTGAAGGTAGGATTCACTTAGTCAAAGGCCTATCTTATTGATTCTGGAGATTTCAATCACATGATTTAATCCAAAGAATCATTCACTTGTCTGGATCTCTCTGGAGGACCAAGCATCCATATGGGAGATATTCACAAATACCAGCTATCGGGAAAGCGTCCATTAAAATTAAGCATGGAGAGTTCCAGAATGCACTCTATGTTCCCTCCCTGGAAACAAACCTGTTATATGTATACCAGATGACACATACTGGCTCTCCCAAGAGAGTTACATTTGATCCTAACACAATGGAGATTCCAAAAGTCTCTATTGGACATATGACACTGAAAGGAGATAATAATCACACCTCGAATTGGGCTAGTGATAGTGTTGATAGGAAATCTACATCATGTTTTTTGCTCATGTTGGGATACAAACCAATCTGATGGCCAAGCAAGAAGAAAACAACTCTTTCTCTCTCTTCAATTGAAGCAGGGTTTCATGGTTTTGTGAATGCATCTATTCAGGAAGTTTGGTTGCATGGGATCTACTTCTCTAGCTATGCAAATCTACTTCTCCATAAGTAGATGTCTATTGTGACAATCAAAGTACCATCAATATATCCAGTGACCCATTTCATAAGCAACGAACAAATCATATTTAAGTACACATGCACAACATTCGGGAACTATTGCATAGTAAGGTTAGCACTATGCATTACTGCCATACAGAGGAGCAAATTGCAAATATATTCACCAATTCAATCTTCACAAAAATAGATTTGTCTATCTCAAATCTCTTCTTGGTGTAAAGGATTGACTCATCTATTGTTCCTGATTTACCTGCTTATTTTGAGGGGGAGGGTGGGGTTTTCCATGAGGCTTTCCACATTTCCTTGTTTGTTAAGCAATTATTTTTTATTCATTTAGATTGTATGGGTGACCTTTGACATATTTGCTAGGGCCCAGGCTGGCCAAAGTTAGGATTAAAGCGTAGTGTTAGGATTAATTAATCCTCCCTTTTCCCCCTTAGTCTAATTGTCGTTACACCTAAGTCTCATCATCGTCATGTTATGGGATGGGTATCCCATTGTTTTCTCTAATCCCTTAGAGTATAGAGTGGAGAAATGAAAGAAGGAGGATTATTCCTTTGTGTTTTCCATGTTCTGATCCACCATCGCACCTTGTCAACTAACAACATGCATTACCTAAGCCAGTAACTCACATTTACTATTTGTAATGTGTAGTGTTGCCACTTGTTTCATTCATACAGCAGGCGATGCCCCATAACAACTCTTGTTTCCCTTCTACAAAGTGTGGTGCTCGTCCTAGAAAGGAAAAAGAACAAGTTTGGAGAAGTTTCTCGAAGAGACCTTCATGGAACCTCATCCCTAAGAATATGGATAGGTGGAAATAGAGTTCCCTTATCCTTGGGATGATACCACAACCTTCTCCTTTGAATTCTTAACCCAATCTATCCATTATGGCCTTTAAATATTGGCTCACCCTTCATGGGAAAGGGAGGAAGATTGTGTTAAAGCATCAAAACTTTGGCCAAATAATCCCAAGCCTTATTGGAGTTAGTAGAGGCAAGGTGAATCTTGAGGAAAGGTTCCATTGGTAGAAGCTCCCAACACCAAGGATTGGTTGTGATCTCTCATTTTTATATTAATACAAGCATTTTTTTCTTTCCCGTAAACATTGTCTATTTCATTCTAATTCTCTGTTTATTGTCTTTCTCCTTGGTGATTGGCATAGAAGTATATATTATCTTGTTACTCTCATGTGGTATTTATTCTTTTGTGTCTATTGCAGGTCCATTCACCGCATAGCTCGAACACAACAAGTTCATACCTATAGATCTATCTGTTGAAAGGTATGAGAGCAGTTTAATTCAAGTGATCTATATTTCTAGGGAAAGTTTCTTTGCATTGTAGTTTGTTTTGTTCTAGATATGAACCATTCAGACTAGGGAAACAGTATTTGTATGCATTGACATAGATTTTCTATTAACAATTTTCCATTTTCCTAGCGTACAAGGTCTACATCACTTCACTAGTGCATGAGAGACACATCTAGGGGACACCTACTGTTGAAATATTCTAACTTTGAAGAATATTCAAAATTTATTTTACTAATGTGACCCAAGGGAGATGTCTTATTCCTTCGTCGAGATGTTACTATTGTATTTGGCCATCATTGAGTCATGAGGTATGACCTGCATTGTAAGTATGGTCAATAGTACCCTAATGAATATAATATAATACTATTTTGAGTCTTCCTAGGTGAAGCTGGCCTAGTCAACTTAGTGGGTGCGACCTTGTTAGGTTAAAAGTTAGGTGACAGAAAGCGTATAAATAGAGGAGTCGTGTTCCTCATTTGAACACACACTCACTTGTGTATAGCTCATAGGAGAGACAAAGAAACATATCTGCTGGGATAAGGAGAACCTGTTTGGGATCTCTTCTTTGTACTTTTGATACATCTATATAGAGGAATTTTCATTGGGTTTTCTTCCCCATGAGGGTTTCCCAGGATAAATACCTATGTTCTTTTGTGTGGTTGTGCTTGTCTATCTTTTAGTGATCCTTTTTCATATGGTTATGCTGTTATGATGCTAAATGTTATTAGATATTGTATAACCATGAAAAACTTAACATGGTATCATATCTACCCCAAAAGAATTATTTGTGCAGCCAAAAAATTACTACATCTATAACTATTGAATATTAGGGTTTCATGCTTGAAAACCCTATAATACAAAGCTTAGTGATGTTGAGAATTTTTCTATAACTCAATATTGGAGAAGGATCAAGAGACGAAACTTTGATAGGAAAAAGATGAACTAATGATGTATCCTCTGTAAAATTTTCATCCACATATTCTCTATAATATAGGATATATGATTCCTCCAACTCAGGGTTTCATCCCCTCCCAGAATTCAGCCTTAAACAAGTGACATAGGGAGAATTGCTATATCTCAGGCTAGGAAGGTCCAAATGAAATTTATCAATATTTGAAGACAGGGCACATACTCCAGTTTCTATGGTAAACATTTCATACCCCGAAGGTGAAACAGTGACACATGGAAGTCTATACAAGTTCTCTATGTTGAACAGTCATGAAATAACTCACCTTGGGAAACTTCGCATAAGTCCCACTTGGTGAAAAAAATTCTACTCTAGCCTGTGGAGTTGGAAATCAGACATTCTAGGAAACCTCAGTATGAATTTTTATACCCATAGGAGCATGAATTTCAGAGATACAACATAAACAATATCAGGAAATTATGTAGAAGAAATTGAGGAAAACTAGGGCATCAAATATTTTGCAGTTTTGTTCACAATTTTGGGAAAATGAGTATGCTTCTTAGCTTTCCTTGAGGAGGAACATATTTCTATATAATCATATCTAAAAGATACCTAATTTGAAAAATTAGGTTTTCTCTGTCAAACCCTAGGTCTACTAGAAGCAGTATTCCAGAAAAATTGTTAAGCTAGCATCAAGTTGAAGCAATATCATTGGTAAGTTCTATCATCTCTATTTCCATTTGAGGTTCTCATTTTTATCATGATGAAAAATAGTACCAAGATTGAGAACAATCTTGAAGAATCTGAGAACCTCTGAGCATGGAAGTATAGAGTTCTTCTCATACCCGAAGAAGCATGAACAAGATAACTACGTCAATGAAGAAGTTGTAGATCCAAAGGGAGATGAAGAAAAAACACAAGAAGTACTTAGTCAAATAAGAGGATTATTTACTCCTCCATTGGATATCACATATATCATCCTTGTAGACTCCCAAGGATATTTTTGGTACAATGACTAGTTTGTACGAAGGAAAGATATCAAATATGACATTGATGAACCAACTGAAGAATGTGAAGATAAATAACTTAGAGGCCATGCAGTTCCGCTTCACAAGGGTTTCTTAAATCAAAGAACAACTTGAATAGGTAAAATAAATACATCATTCTCACATAGCTGAAGATTCCTCAAGTGATGAGGAATATGAATTCTACTGGTGAAGACAAAGATCATAGTATTATCCATCTCAACATTGGATAAGAAGGATTGCAGTTAGTGACACTTAGAACCAGTACACAGGTTTCTAGAATCAGTAGAAAGCTCCATGACATAAAGATCAAGAAGGAATCTGCCAAACAAATAAGTATAAGTATTTGAATTGTCATTATTTAGTTGTGTTCAAGGAAATGTATTATGCATGATAGAATGTTTGCATTAATGACAATATACTACTAATATGCATGTTATGGGTAAGTATCCCATGGTTCTATACAACAATCCATTTCTACTTATCTAAAATGAAACCTCTTTGCTGACATATTGGGATTAGTGCACAATCTCAATAATGTTATGGTAGAGATGGAATGCCTCTAGAAAATTTCCATGTGTATACGGGATATGGATGAATGTTTTATGGGCTAAGATAGTTGCATAATTATATCTTTATGCATAAGAATATGTCATTATGAATATGTCTTATGAAATGATGCAACTGGTGCATTTGACTTGTACAAAAGATCACGTACAATCACCTACAAGGAAAGAAGGATGAGACTTGTTCCGAAGAACAAGTGATGCAGTTCTATATTCACTCCAATAAATATAAATAAAGATGAACCTGAAGCTCCTAGGGTTAAAGACACCGTGACAGAAGAAAGAGATTCATAAGAATTTAAGAGAGTGGTAGATCTACCTCGAGAAATGAAGGCCACCTTGGGAACGAGAGATAATCCAAGATGAATAAAAGTATGAAGAGACTTCTAACTAAGGTAAGAGGCCTCAGATACACTCTATTTATGTGGCACGGTTGAGTGGCATCATTGATGCAGACCCTTACATCTATGAAGAAATGGAAGAAGTTATGATCAAAGAGTACCAATTTGATCACGGGGAATGATGTCTAGGATTATATGGTTCCAAGACCTGAAGGGAAGTCTATAGTGTCTTCCATGTGGATATACAAGAAAAAGTATACAAAACAAGGTTCATGGTTTGTCTCAGAAAGAGCGAGTATATTATGGCACGACATAATTGATTGACCAGACACACTTCTCCAGTGAAGTAGAAGTATATATCGAGCAAAGAACCACATGTGCAAAAAGGTATTTGTATGAGTTCAGAAGGAACCCATATATAAGCACATTCAGTTACATAAGGAGCTTGAATATCACCCAAAGTGATGAATATCTTAACGTTTGCTACAAGGTTGAATATGAAATCCTAAAGAAGACAACAAGCTCATAGATGGGTGCAAGAGGAAATTTTCAACAAAGTTCAAGATAAAGGATCTTGGTATCTAGTAACCTGAGATGAATACATAGAATATCAGTAGCAGAGGATTCTACCTAACACTCCAGTATAGAATGTTTCAATACATAGAGTACAAAATGAAGAGGGAGGATGATGCTCTGCTTCAGGGGGAGTGAGTGTAGAATATATCTAAGTTCAACATGGTACGATGAGATGGAAAAATTCCTAATGGACTAAGGATTTACCAAGAGTAAAGTGGGTTCCAACCTTCAAGGTTGAATATGAAATACTGGGATATGTCGATGACCTAATGAGCTCATTGTAGATGCAAAGAGGAAGTGCCTAGGATAAAACAAGCACCTCAAGATGTTCGGGATCGGGTATGATCTCATGAAGAGGTTGAATGCATTGCAACATGTTCATCCTAGAGTGAAGCATTGCAGCTTCACAAAGTATGCTGTGGAAATATTAAGAATATTTGATATGTTGGATTGTAAGGACATGGCCACACCCATGGATACCAACCTAAATTTGTTATCTAATGAATCATCGGAGTTAATAGATGTGACTCAGTACTCATTAATGGTTATCTAATCATCGGAGTTATATTTATTAATAGATGTGACTCAGTACTCAATAAATGATTCCTAAAGTTGGTGGTAAATCACTCCTTGGTAACTAGTTTGGTGGACATGGCTTTAATTATAGAAAAATATTCGTAATGATCTCGTAGAATATTTTTTATTTTGTTAATGCCTTGAATTAAATTGGTAATGAACTCATTCAAAATATGCAATATTATATCCACTGCTAATTCATACATGAAAACTAGCTCTATATAATAATGTTGTTACAGGTCAAATTTACCCTTATAGATTATTAATAAAGCAAATAAATCTTGTTGGTAGTTCCCAGTGACCAAGGGAGGCATCTAGGGATGCTACAATGATTTACTCTTGATTTGGGAAATCAAATATTCCAATCAATCTTACTTATGTCTTGTTGTTGATACATAATCCAAGTTCATTATGCAACTTACCATAGCATTCCCTTAGATCCAATGAGTGTTAGAAAGAAAAGGAACATTTCATCTAGATTATTATACAATTATTGAATGATTATTTGAAGCCATTTCAGGATTTTTAACCAGATATGGAAGAGGATCTACATAGACAGAATACAAAAATATGATTAAAATCATTGATAGTCATGCAACAGAAGCAAAAATCCTATGGAGCATGATTATCGATAAGTACATGTATTTTTAGCTTCTTTGTTTACTTATATTTTTAATGTTTGTCTCCCAATAACCACTATAACTACTTGTAAAGTAGCTCAATTCTAACACTATTTTGGAAAGTTGAAGAGAATTTCTTTAACTATTAATGTAAAATCCATTCAACACTAAGACAGAAAGCTGACCACCATGGGGACTTTTCCCATCGCTCATTCCTAGACTTCTTCTGTAGCCATGGCACACTTACCATCCCTTTTATGGGGCTCAACATACTTGTTCTGGAGGGAATTAAACCCTGGTGGGGGATATCACTATGCCCGCCGTCTACCTGCTCAACCAACCAGTGAAGCCCATTGCAACCCTAACCACTTTTTAACTTTCTTCTTGTTAATAAGATATTAATTCACATGAAAAAGCGATTACTCACACAAAGGTTAAATGAAAAGGAATCCACAACCCTTCCTTTCAAATAATTTAGAAATAACTTGGGATATTTTAAAAACATTCTGCAAGGTTCAGGAGCAAACCAATCTTGCCTAGAACACAATATCACTTTATAGAACCAACCAAAATAACACAAACATAAACATTGCAGGTGATATTGTTGTCATAGAGATGTTTAGAACGATTATTGAACAAGTTAAATGCAAGTTTGGGGTGCTTGGAAACCACTAAGATGAGGAATTAATGGTTTCTCACAAAACTTATAATAGCATAAAACATAGAAACACGTTATCTTAATAATCACGTAAAGGAATTCCCAGAAAAGGTCCAATAGATCAACTAGTCTGAGAGAACTTCAAATGTCTTCATTCATTGAATGGTATTAAACTGTTTTTCTGGTCAAGAAATTCAAGTAATATAATCCCACAACAAGTTTTAATCTTATAAAAATAAAAGAAAGCTTAAGGTTGTTACACTTGAAAAAGAGAGCCATCCTAAATTGCAAGGCATGCTATGTCAGCAATCCAAATTGTAACCTTTAAATAAATAGAAAAAACAATAACCTTTAGAATGGTTAAATAGAAAAAAAATAACAAAGATAGAATTGCATCTCATCATTGTTAAATGATTGTTAAAAATTGTAACAACGAAAGCAATCCAAATATCTCAATACACTGCAATAATCATATTGGGGAATTATCATGATTTCATCCCTTCATGGTCAAAATAGCCGTTAATGCTTCTTTCTAAGAAGGTTAGAAAAATATATATGACTCACTACAACAAATTTGACATTTAGGGGTGGTTTTCTTCCGCCTCCAAAAGTCACTTTTTGGGGTGGTTTTGGATTTGGAGGTGGTCTTGACAAAACTGGCCCTAATAGCATCGACGCTAAAAGTTTTGACTTTTAGGGGCGGTTCTAACCCCTGCCCCCCCCAAAGTGACTTTTCGGGACGGTTCTAAACCCTTCCAAAAGTGACTTTTGGAGGCGGTTCTAAACCCCCCCCAAAAGTGACTTTTGGGGGTGGTTTTGGGTTTGGAGGTGGTATTTACAAAAATGCCCTTAAAAGTGACTTTTAGTTGTGGCTCTATACCGCCCCTAAAGTGATTTGGGGGTGGTTTTATCTTTGGAGGCAGTCTTTACAAAACCACCCCGAATAGCATCGACACTAAAAGTTTTGAATTTTAGGGGCGGTCCTAGAAGAGATAAAAACCGCCCTTAAAAGTGCCTTTTGGGGGTGGTTCTAAACCCCCCCAAAAAAATCACGTTTGGGGTTGGGGGTGGTTCGACCCCCCCCAAAAAAAAAATCCACTTTTGGGGGTGGTTCGAACCCCTCCCCAAAAAAAGTCACTTTTAAGGGCACATATAAACCCCCCTCGTAGGTACCTACAGGGTCAGTTCAGAACCAATCTGAAAAGTATCTATTATAAAAATTTTGGGGTGGTTTTAAAGCCCCCTCGTAGGTACCTATAGAGGTGGTTCAAAGCCCCCCTCGTAGGTACCTATGGAGATGGTTCAACCACCCCCCCCC